>CM071567.1:270745105-270766099 GCA_036426205.1 Ascaphus truei | reverse complement strand
ACATATATACACACACACACACACACACACACACACACACATATATATACACACACACACACACACATATACACACACATACCTGAGCCAGAAGGGGAGACAAGACAGAGGGAACCAAAATCGACTGAGTGGAAGAAGGGAGGGGGGAAGTTTAGCAGAGCGAGCAAGGAGAGGAGACAGGACAGAGGGAACCAACAATTTGTTCAATCAGTCAGTCAGGGGAACGGAGCAGCAGCGGGCAAGTTTTTTAAATGGAATGATACCTGGGCTCCCCTCCACAGCGCTTGCGCAACTGGTCTATCGGCTTCATAACCCCCCCCCCCCCCCCTGATGCGACGCAGTGAAGGTGAGAGGGGCAGATTGAAGGCGGAGTGCTTCTCCGCATGGGGTCTGCACAGCTAGGCTGTGCAGGACACAGAACGGAGTTCTTGGAGGGGGAGATAGGTCTAGCCTATTTCAATATTAAATTCGCCACATTTAGCCTGCCAATTCGCCGCGAATGGCGATAGGGTTGCCCACCTCGGCCCTATAGAATGAAACCTGTTATTGGCCCAGAATATATTTATAGCTCTGTCCCCGGGACATTCTTTGAACCGAGGCGGTAACCCTCGGACTATCACTTCCTGGGAACGCATTTTTATTAATAAAATGAAGATGTTTTAGTGCCTCCCGTTAACCCCTGAACGCCCAGTGCTGGACATTTCTGGGTGTCAAAAAACAAACAAAAAACCCCATTTTTGATGGAGAAATGTCTGGTTCGTACGTAGGAGCAAACGAGCGCAATTTAACCAGAGATTTCCGTGCGCTGCGCGCGACGCTCAGCGCAGGTCTGTGTTTTGGGAGGTGACGGCTCTGGTCACAGATTAGAAAGGTGAGAAAAGATCATTAGTACGAGGTCTTTTGTGTCCTCCTGAAAGGCACCCCAGGGGTTCTGGAACCAGCAGAGCTCCCGGGGTCAGGAGGGGCGGTGAGCATGGTCGGGGTCACAGGTTTTGGGGTTCGCCCGCTGAACAGGGAGGATTGGGGGTTTATGGTTAATGAATGGCTGAGGCCATTTGACCCCAAGGTCACGGTATCTATGCTTAATGAGGTTGGTGGGTACACAGAAGGCTCATGTACACGGTGCTGTACACAGAAGGCTCATGTACACGGTGCTGTACACGGAAGGATCATACATACATAGCTCTGCATAGGGACTGATCTCCTATTTCTTTCCTCTTACAGGGTCTCTCCTGGCTGATCCAACAACAGGTAAAGGACCCTCCCCCCCCCCACCTGGGAATACACGTGTCCGTCATCTAACCCCTTCACAGCGCAATGCGTTGCCAGACTCTCCGGCATTAATAGGGTTAACCCCCAGCTAAAGATACACACTGCTCTGCACGTTACACACACTGCTCTGTGTGTTACACAAACACACTGCTCTGCGTGTTACAGATACGCACTGCTCTGCGTGTTACAGATTCGCACTGCTCTGCGTGTTACAGATCCGCACTGCTCTGCGTGTTACAGATACGCACTGCTCTGCGTGTTACAGATACGCACACACACACACACACACATACCTGAGCCAGAAGGGGAGACAAGATAGAGGGAACCAAAATCAGCTGAGTGGAAGAAGGGAGGGGGGAAGTTTAGCAGAGCGAGCAAGGAGAGGAGACAGGACAGGGAACCAGCGCTTCCAAAATCAGCTGAGTGGAGGAGGGGCAGTTTAGCAGAGCGAGCAAGGAGGGAGACAGGACAGAGGGAACCAACAAATTGTTCAATCAGTCAGTCGGGGGAACAGAGCAGCAGCAGGCAAGTTTTTTAAATGGAATGATACCTGGGTTCCCCTCGTTCTTGTCTTTTGGGGAAGCTGGCTTAACGTCTTTTGTCGTTTGGACTACTGAACATCCTAGGCCATTGTCACATTTATCTCATATGAAGATGTTTTGTGGTTCTCGGGGGTATGACCTTTGTTCTCTTCCTTGTTAGGCCTTCCTGTCACTTGAATATGGCCAAGACATGGTTTGAAGAAGGATGTGTGTCCATGTTCCATTATACCTGTATTTGTTCTGTGCGCATCAATATAGTCTGTTTTGTTCCCTTTGCCAATGCATACTGTACATTGACCACTATCACCCATCCTAGGTCAAGTCTTGGGGCAAATGGGGAGTCGTGAGGTCCATTGTGCTGCTTGTGGATTTTGGGCACTCTCAGGATGTCCCTGCTGAGCAGTAGCAACATTTTGGCATCTTGTGCTACGCGGGATGCGGTTAGCTATTCCCCTAAGGTGTGGGTGATGAAGTGGCACGTCTGGTGTGGGAATCTCATTCCCTTTTGCCGCCATGTGATTGCACTCTAGGAGGGTTGGGAGAAGAATCTTTACTCTGACATCCACTGAATGTATGGTATAGGCATTTGCTCTCCTCTCTGTTGTCTCAGTCAGTCCTTTGCATGTTCTGAGTGTGTAGGGTGAGGCATTGTCTTGTGTGTTGAACAAGCTAAAGAACTCTGACTTCACTAATGATCTGTTGCTTTGATCATCGGTGATTGCATACATCCTAATGGCCCTTTCAGGTTGCCCCTTTAACAAGGCATATTTTGGAGGCGGACCTTTGTCAAGTCCTTCTCCACAAACCTCGGTGCACTGGAATGTGACAGATGTTGACTTCTCTTTTCCTTCCTCCCTGCAATGCTTTGCCAGGGAGGAAGCGTTGTGTTGGTCAAGTGACAGCGCCTCTGGATGTAGAAATGTTACATGCTTGTCACTGTTGCACAATGTACATTTGATGGCTTCTTTACAGTCTTTGAATAGATGAGTTATGGAAGCACAGCACCTGAAGCAAACTCCAAATCCTCTGAGTAGGTTCTTCTATGGGCTTCATCCGAAGCCCAAAACACCTGCTAAGGGGGTGTGGCTTCTTGTGTATGGGGCTTTCCCTGTTTGGGTTGACTGTCTCCCTGCTTGGAGTGGTAGAATGATTGGGACGTGTAGATGTTTTAAAGACATGTCTGTCCTATGGACCGAGATAGGCCTTCGGGTGCTACCGTATCTTGTAACTAGTCTTTCATTCTTTAGGTTGCTTGCAGTGGGTGCGGTTGGTGAACCTAGGATGAAGCTGGGATCATTTTGTTGTTTTGGCTGCTTCGCAAATAAAGCTCAAGAAGAATGAGAAGGGGGGGAAGGCGACTTGCTTCTCCCTTTTGTATTTTGAACCTTGCGAAGACCATCTTTCTTAGAGGTTGTAAGGTAGCTTCTCCAAGATGGGGTTCACACCACGAGACCTAATAGAGATTGATTTTCTCTTGAAGACTCCAATTCCTGAATCAGATCTTCGAGCTATCGTAACTTTGAATAGTCTTTGCCCTTATTCTAGGGAAGTTGTCGACTCTCTTGAGTGCATCTTTGACTGCCTCGGGGGTACCATAGCACTCCTCTAACCTTTCCCATACTAAGTCAAGACCTACTTGGGGGTGGTTTACATATGCTGCCCGTAGCCTCTTCACATGCTCTGCAGATTCTTTCACCAACCATTTGGTTAGCAAGATGAGTTCTTCCCTCGTAGAGAAGTCCAGACTCCTGATTGCGTCTTTGAATGTGGACTTCCATATTTTGTAATTCTCAGGATGGTCGTCGAAATTCGTAAGTCCTGATTGCACCATATCATGCCGGATCATGTACTTGCCATGTCTGTTAGGCCTGATGCATCAGTATGTTGATCTTGCGGAGGATGTGGTCGGACGGGTTTTGGTATGATGCCCTGTCCACCATCAATGTTTGCAGCGTTGGATTGTAAGGTCGAGTGGGTTTCATTGTGCATCTTTGACCTATGTCCAGACTGTGTGCTTGGTGCAATGGTGGTGGCCGGGAGGGACCTTGCAGTTGCCTCTTCCTTGGTGTGGATGTGCGATAACCGCTGGTTAATGTGGGAAGCTATGTTTCTCTGTGTGAGCTGTGATACCATCACTGTCCTCTAGGTGCTGGAATAGGGCAGCTATGGGACTTTTCAGTGCACAGAGAGTTAATCTCCCTAGAGAAGCCAGCAGAAGCTACAAACTAATTGAGCAGGCTGAACCGCTAATTGAACAAGGAAGTGTTTTAAGGCAGACACAGAGAGCTGCCATTGAGAGAGTGATTGCTGTTCCCAGAGGAGGGAATCAGGGAAGAGTTCTCCCCAGCTGTGGAAACTGGCAAAGCCCCTAGGCCAGACAGATTGTGGTTGCGGAGCCTGCTGGGACTTGCGGAGCCTGCTTGGGTTGTTAATACCAGGAAGAAGAAAGGACGAGAGACCGTGCTGAAGCAGGGATGTCCTGTCCTTAACATTGGAAATACAGAGGAGAGATTCTCTGAGCTCTCGTGGGGCTAAGCTCCCCTATGAAGGAAGAACGTGAGGCCACACTGAAGCGGGGATGTCTGCTCCAAACTCTGGAGATAAGATAGAATATCTTAAGAATAGATAAGTTAAACCCTTCATTGCTGTGTTCAGAGGCTTTATATGTTTAGCTATAAAAGTACCTATTTGGGGTGGTAACTAGCTTAGCTGTCCATCCAGTTAGTAAGGGTTGAACTGAATGTATAGTTAGTCTCCTAAGAGGAGTAGGAGTTTATTTTATGATTTCGTTTTGACTTAAAGGAATGGTGGGACTGTTAGTGTATTATTTATCCCTGTAAATAAACCCCATATAGAGAAATACTATGTTTCCTGCCTTAATCTGGGATACAAGATCCTACACTGTGATGGAGACATCAAAGGGCATACCTGGATGCGAGTCTGTTGTAGTGCATCCATATGCATGCGGGCGCGTGGATCACTTTTGTGGCTGCAGCTATCCCAGGTAGTGCATGCGTTTGAAGAAACAGCATCTTCTCCACGTGGACTTTGCAAGGCTACAGCATCTGTGATATCCTCCTCATCATGTAGAGACGGTGTTTATGCTAGGGAGGCTCCTCACATAGGCTTTAATGCATTGGGCTGGATCCTCTGAGGCTATCCGACTGTACGATCGCTCCCCACCATCCTGTCTTGCGGCTGCTTCTAAGTCTTTGGCTTGGGCTACGGCAGCTTCCCTCTCTATTTATTTAGGGCCTCTAGGTTCACATCCAACTCGGTCTTCTTACGTGCTGCAGCTACTGCAGCGATAGCACCGACAGTGTTGGCTTCAGCGGCGGCAGCGAAAGCATCTCTCTGCTCCTCCTCTTCTATGCAGGTCCTTACTAGTCTCATGGCTGCCTCTTTCTGAGTGTATGTGACTCTTGCGCGAGTGGCCTCTGTGATAGCTTGCGCCTTGGTAGCGCTTCTGCTAAACGCGTTAGATCTCACTGATTTTGTTGACCTTCATGCCTGGATAGATTCGCTGGAGCGTTGTGATGCAGTCTTCAGCAAAGGTATTTTCTCGGGACTTCAGCCTCCACGATAGCGGTCTGCACAAAGTCGTCACATTCCATATAGGCTGCTTCCTGCAGGTCACGTTCTCTGAGGCTTTCTTCTGTGTTGATCCATTTCAGGTAGGTGAGATGTTTGTAACAGCATTTGATAACGTTTGTGGATTAATCTCAGATGGGTTATAGCTTGCTTAATCTGTTTTTCCTAGTCGCTAATATTTGTGACATTACATATTTCACGTCCAGTGACTTCCCAGGCCTTCTCCAATTTGTCGTGAGTGCAACTGTCCGCTTAGGCCTCGCGCCTTCCTGAATCTGTTGTGGTTGTGTCTGAGTTGTCACTTTCATGTGTGGTATCTGTTGAGGGTCTGAGTTCTGCCATGCTGCAGGTGTATGTAGGCCTTTAGCTAGCACGTGTGGCGTGCAGTTTGTTACCTGTGTCAGCGATGGACAACTGCCTCACATGGTGCCGATAGGTGTCCTGCAGCGGTCAGTGTAGCGATAGCTGCACTTACAGGTGTCCGTGGCTCTGACCCATGTCCTAGTGGATGTCCAGAGCATGGCCCTCGGTAGCCCTAGCCATGGCGATGTAGCGCAGGGGTAGGTATGATGGCTTACCTCACTGTGGAGCTGTGTGGGCCTGCTTGCCCTGTGTAGCTGTGCAGCAGTCAGGGGGAGTGACAGTGCTATGTTTAATGCACGGATCTGTGAAACAGTGCTGCAGCTTCTGTGTCTGTGAAACTATTTTTAAAGCTACAGGCTCTGTCTAGCTGTTCTGAGCGTCTTGCTCTGTATAGCTGTGCTGCAGTCTTTCAGCTGTGTAGAAACAGGCTCTTGCTAGTCTGTGCAGCTTTAGCCTGTGTATATCTTTTAAAGCTGCAGGATCTGTATAGCCATGTGAAGCTGCTTGCTCTGTACTGTATAGCTGTCTCAGCCTGTCTCCTGTAGAGTTGATTTTTACAGTTCTGGACCAAGCACACCCTGAGAGATGCGTAGGGACAGGCAGCTTAACTCAATCCCATATATCAAGCAAGGGTACCTTCTTACTTGCTGAAGTGTTTATTTGGGGCAACAACATACAAATAAAATGGGGGGGGGAAGGAACACTGGGACAGGAGAGCAATGGAGCGGAAAGGGAGCTATGAGGGAAGTGGGCTAAATGCAGGATATAGGGATAGGTGAAAATCAGTAACTTAACCAGGATAGGAGAGATGACTGCTCAAAATGTCTGCTAGTACTAAGAGACAGCATGCTAGTCTGGGCTGATGGGAAATTTACTGGGACAATACCACCTGGCAAGGAGCGGGGGAGCAGTCAATCCTGGTAAAAGGCCGGGGGTGAACTGACATGAGTCAAGAAAACCCACAAGGGGTTGCAACATTGTTGCAACAGCTAGGTTGAGGAGTGCAGGCATCCTGAAGAGAGAGAATACACAATCCTGTTCCAGGACAGAAGCCTATTGTAGAAATATTATTAATGTGATCGGAATGCGGTAATAAATGCGTTATTTACAGTCACGTTAATTACCGCATTATTACTGCATTGTTAATGACTTCCATCATAAAATTGGGGTAATAAGATTTTTTTTTATTGGGTGTGATATTACCCCCGTTTTAACGGAGGTTGGTGTATCCGAGCCTACGATCCTAATGTTGAATCTGTTCCTCAAACTTATATCTATTTTAATTTAAGTATATTTAACTTGGATAAGGCTCTGTTAAAGGCGGGGCAACTATGGTTGCAATGCTCTAAATCAAGACAAGAGGGCTGAAAAAGCACTACTATCAAATAAATAAAGTACCCACAAAATTAGCCTTTGTATTACAGGCGGTGCTTTATTCTATAGCTTTTCATTTTATCATGACAGTTAGTGAGGATTAGAAATGTTTATTCTGTAAACATAAGGTTTAGAGATTGAATATTCTCAGAAATGAAAACAGAGAGGTACTGTGTATGGATATTTTAACCACTTGGCACAGTGCACTACTTGTGGTAAATTATTCATAAATCTAAGATGTTTCTTTTGATCAGTTAAAAAAATGGTATTTGAAAATCAGGACAGTGGGCATTGTGTACATTTTAAATCTTCGTTGCTATCTCTACTATCTGAGTTCTTCCAGTAATACATGTCTCTGTGTACATAAAGACAGAGCACTGCACATTCTTAAAAAAAAACATTTGCCTGCCGCAGCTGCAGTAGAATACATTAGCTATGCTCCTATGGATGCTGTCAACTATCTTACACTGCAAACTGCACTGGTTGCCAAATTTTCTCCATGGATTTAGTCATATATAATGGCCTTAAATGACTTGGCAGAATTATATATCAAGCAATCAATTGGACAGCCTATTTGATAAGGTTATATAAGGCCAATGGTTTTGTTTCATTAAATATAATTTAGAAAATTTAGAGTTTGTGCCTTTTTTGTTACACAATCTGTTAATAGTCTACTTTAAACAATTCCTCTCAGAATATCTTCGTGTGTGCTTTGAATTTTTGTAGCAACAAAATTAAATGAATATTTCTTAATCTTATTATAAGACTATTGATTCAAGTAGGCATTTTTCCTTGGAAAATGTCTAGGCCGGAATCATTTAATGTCACACACTGTACAGTTGCCACACTATTTTGATTATCATGTAAAAGAGTCAAGGAATGATTTATTAGAGTTCCAACTTTTAGGCAGAAATACACAACTTAAATATATAAAGGGGTTTTGTCTAGAGAGATGTGCAAACTTGTCCAGATTCAAGTGACACTCTTTTTAAAAGTTTGGAAAAAAATTTTTGACCAAAATTCATTTTTAGGATGTCAAAGAAAATGGGGTTACAACACTATGTGCATGAAGCAGCGTTATTTGGGAGCGGCTGTTATTTGGGAAGTGGGAACTGGGCCCATTTCTAGCATGTTGGCAAACTCTATAATAGGTTTTGAAACAGTGTCGTGTCGTTGTCTCTAATATCAGCTGCACCACCTGACTTTGCAAAGCCCAACAAAACCTCTGCTTCTGATGTTTCTACTGCAGCTTTGACAGACAAACCATCAGATGGTGATGTGGTGGTGGAAGTTCAGGATTCACTGTACTTCTGTTAGTGACCTGACTGCTAAAAGCGTGACTGTGCCAGGTATGCCAGTCATTGAAAGGTTAAGGTGACATTGGTCATGATGGTGGCTTTTCTAGTGAGCTTAGTGTGTAGCTTCCTGGGGAAGATGTGGTAGAACAGCATGTCATGGTAATAGGCCCCAGGATTGTATTACATCCTCCCCCCCACGCCCCCGAGCCGGCAGGCATCACATACTGTAGGTGTGGGTGTCAGCCCAGAGGAACCCCTCATTGGATTTGTAAATTATTTAAAGGGAATTGGTAGTGGCCTACTGTGTCTACTGTCTTGAACACAGGTGAAATGTTCAACAGTCACAGTATTCAAAAATCAGTCTCATGACAAGACATTGTAATTCGTATTTAAATTTTACTGCAGGTGTCTGTTCATGTTATCTTGTCATTCAACTGATTTTTTAATAGTGCGGCTTCTGAACATTTTACCTGTGTTACTGATTTTTAGTTTGGGATTGTAGCGTGATGCACCATAATTTATTTTTGGAATGTGAATAATGTTTTAAGGTGTAACACGATATATTACCCATCCCATTATCCAACATACAAATCCTCGTTCTAGCTGCTTCTGCTTCTTCCTCCAAGGCCTCTTCCTATGACATGTTTGAACACTGCTTATTTGCTCTTGTGCAGTGTTGCTCTCACTGAGCCCTCTCATCTTTTTATTATTTTCCAAAATAAAAAAAAAATGTAAAAGAAAAACAAATGGACTGTTTTTGATATGTATTTACTTTGCAAATGTTGGCAAGAAACATATGCTGTATTAGGCCGCGGTCCAGTTTGAAGGATAATGCTGTACTCCCCAAGGGAAAAAATGATATCAATACTGGTGCTCCTGGTTTAGGAATCTCTGCTAAGTACCCCCAATATCATGTATGAAAGGAAAAAAGCTGGGCACTGCGGATTTCTGCATAGAAAATGTATTAGCCAATAATTGACGTTTCGGCCTCAAGGGCCTTTCTCAAAAGCAAATAGCATCATTTATATTAGGCCGCGGTCCCAGTGTGCACTGCAGCATGTGCGCCTGAAGGGGGGGGGGGCAGCGGGTGAACAGCACTTCACTTTGATCTGTGGTCTGGGAGAAGATGCAGGAGTTTGCGATGGGGGCATGGCTGTGGTTTCCCATGACCTCATGTGGCTGGTTCGCCCTCATTGGCTGAACCGCCGGCGGGGACGTGACCACTCCTCCGTCGCAAACTGTAAACTCAATTTCTATGTCTTTTGAAAAACTTGTCTTACAGCGCGGCTGCACCTTCCGTACGAAGGTATTTGCTAGGCCCAGCCCCATTGGGGGGTGGTGCTTGTATGCACAACGCATGCCGAGTCGTGCTTTGTAGAATGCACTTGGGCTGCAGCCTTACTTCTTGCTTAGAAACACAATTTGTTTAAAGCCAAGTGCTTCTAAAGGCCTCCTACAGTCCCTGACTGATATCACCCAGTGTCTTGCTCCATTTCCACTCTGAATGAGAAGAGTGAGCTGCTAGTTCTTGGGGATTTTAACTACAATTGACTCGACCCTAAAAACGACAAAATCCAGATACAACTCAAGTCACTTAACCTAACACAACTCATTTCCAAACCCCTCACGGACAAACCTGAAATCTCACAACCATCCTCACTAGAACATTTAGAAACTTTAACCCACAACAATTTCTGGCTGACCTTTCCAACTGCCCTTGGTACAGAATCGACTTAATTTCCGACCCCGATTCCGCGCTCGACTATTTCCAATCAGAGTTCTTAAAACTCTGTGATACCCATGCTCCACTACGCAGAATACGAGTACAGGGGGCCCACCTTCCATGGGTTACAACTGACCTTATAGCACTCTACCATTTCAGGGATGTTTTGTGGAAAAGCTACAAAGTAACGGGCACTACCAAGGATCTTAATAACTACAGATGCTTGCGGAATATGTGCACAAGGCAAACAAGACATGCAAAAGCACAATATTACTCTGATAATCTTCGCCAAAATACATCAAACCCAGCTAACTTCTGGAAGGTTATCAACAATATATTCCAGCCTTCTAGCCTTTAACAACCAAGTAATATCACTAAGAAGGATATTACTCTGACAAATTCCACTGACATTGCAAATGCATTCAATGATTACTTTGTGGGGTATGCTACTAACTTATTAGTGAAACGCAACGCAAACCACAAACATGAACTTAATTTTGAGATTACTGTTATACCAACACCCTGTCCCAACACTGCTCACCTGACTTACTGTAATCTAAGTTCCTAAGACTTGGTGCCCCAGCCATTGCCAAACCGATTGCTTCCATAGTCAACTCTATTCTGTCTGCAGGCCATATCCCTAAGATTTGGAAAATTGCCAGAGTTCTCCCAATGTTCAAAAGTGGTGACAAAAACACTGTCTCAAACTACAAGCCAATCTCTCTTCTGCACTCTGGACTTCTTTGTTTCTTGTTTTATACAATTAGTCTCGCACTGTAGCACTCCTTTGGACACTGCGCTAGCTGGAATACCAGACAACAAATGGTGACAAATTAACAATAATAGTTTACCAGAGGGATACACTAATTCCTGAATAAACGATATTGCTACTAAGGACAAAACAATAATTAACATGCAGCACAAACAAGGGGGAGGGAAAAGGGAAGGGGAGGAAGGGAAGGGGAATGAAGAGGGGGAGGGAAGGGAGAGAGAAGGAAATAAAGCCCAAAAAGAAAAAGTAAATGAATAAAATTAAAAATAATACAAAGTGTCTGTAACCAGCTGCTGGGTGTCGCTGCCAGTCCTCAGGAAAAACCGCCTTCCTCTTGAGCTGTAGAACGAAAAGAAGACAGCGCGGCTCCCACAGCATAATACTGTATTTTAATGATACAAATGTGCGTGCAGATAGATCACGGACACTTACATAGTGCAAAATAAAATAAGACAGTAATAATAAGTCTTTAAAGTCACCCGATGGAGCCTCCGTAGATGAATATCGTATGTTATGTCCAGCACACTCCTGCCGTGGATACCAGGAAGGTGCGCATGCACCAAATCTCCCCCTGGCAGTAAGATCCCGCGAGAGTGTGTAACCACTGACACCACAGGATGCTGACACGGCAGTCGAGCTCCCTGCACCGATATTCCAAACGTAATGAGAACGGACCGGCTCCAAAGCGAGCAGATAAATAAAGTACTCAGAATTGGAGATGTGTATTAAAAAGTCCAATGCTAGCTCCTTCCCTATGCGTTTCGTCACGATATGCGACTTCCTCAGGGGATGTCACTGTGTATTTTTGTCACATTGGATGTTGCTCTGGAACATCTTTGTTTCTTGTTTTAATCTCTCTTCTCCCGATACTATCCAAAGTCATGGGAAAATGTGTTCACTCCCAATTAAGCGATAACTATACCAATACAAATTTCCCTAGCCAATTCCAATCTGGCTTTCACCCCAAACACTCCACAGTAACTACCCTGCTAAAAGTTTGCAATGAGATCCAGTGTGGAATGGAACTGGGACAACCACTAGTGCAATATTTGACAGTAGGGGGTAGCCAGTCTTCATAATAAAGGTGGAGCCCGACTGGTTACCCCTGAAAACTGTGGGTCCCTGGCAGCTAAGTAGCACCATAAGACAGGGGCCATGTAATGTACACTGTAAAGGTCAAAGCATCCCTGCTTTTCCACTTTACTTGTTCCCTTGCCCTAGAAACATAAGACTTTGGGAGTGTAAGTTTTAGGTGGGATATTATGGTGGAAATGCAGTTATTTTGTTTGTAGGAGTTCGGTGGACAAAGTTAACGGTAGTCCCCTAATTCTCCACGGCGGACAGGCAAGATTTGCGGGTTTGCGGGGTGAATTACACTGGGGCTGCACCGTGTACTCCAGACTCAGGATTTTTGAGCACACATATCCCAGTCCCATTTCCCTCACAAGTGCAAGGTTCCCCAGGACATATTTGGTATTAAAATTATTATTATTGTGTTTGGTGCATTTTTGTATACTGTAAATGTCTATACAGCCAGCCCGGGCATCCACATAGGTGCTGGGATGTCTGGATAGACATCGGAGTTCAAAGGAGAGAGGATGTCCAGAGGTGACAACACCGTTTGGTGAGAGGGGAAGGGCAATTTACCAGGTCCGGAGTACAAAGGCACCCTGCGGGGACACCTTTTGGGACTGCCAGACCTGGCGAAGCCTGCCCAGCGGATGGCAATCAGTTATCTGGGGGAAGATGCATCTAATAGGTACATTTCTCATTGGCTAATTCATATTTCCCGCTCACCCGGCTTTTGGAACCGGCTTGGTGTGCCTTCTCCTCTTACGTCAGCCAAGAGGCAAGAGTGCGGTTCTATTGGCTAGCGGGAGGGAATTCCCACGCTCTGATTTGGCACTCCTCCTGCTTTCATGCTGAAGATAGAACAGCAGAGAGTATGTAAGGAGTTGGTCGAGACAGAGAAACAGACGATCTTGTGGCTTGAGACAGTGAATCGCGGGCAGGCTTTTAAAAGTTGCTCTGTTACGAATAGCAGAGCAGCCGGCTTCATTTCTTAAGCTAGGAAAGCCTGCCCAGCAAAGACTAAGTCAGACGCCAGGTTCAAGTTCTCAATCTAGAACATAGCGGTCGCGGCTAAGGTTTTTAGACGAAATGAGGACCAGGAAGCCAGGAGAGATTTCAAGAATCAGGCCCCTACACTTATGAGGCTAGTTTTCACCCCAAGTAAGTGTCTATTATTCTGTGTATTGTATTCCATGTATGTATCTGGAAAAAAAGACGGTGTGAACAGCGCTAAATGTTAAAACAGTGAGTAAATTACCCTAGTGAAATTGCCCCTTAGTGCCTGGGCTAGGCTGCCTGGTAGAAACTGATTGTACAATCAGATAACAGACAAAAAGAAAAAGAGAAACCGGTGCCTTACAAGTCCAATGATGACTGATAAAGTCCAATAGATGAAGGGTAGTGTCCATACAATGATTCAACTGATATCAAGTGGTGAAACTCCCTCCGTGGATGGATGAATATGTGGAAATAAACCCAAAGAAAATTATAGTGCAGTATGTCAATACAATTAAACACTCACAAGAACAACTTGAATCACAGACACTCAAGACAAAACCAAACAGACTGACAAGACTAACTAAACAAACAATAGCAAGGCTAAAAAGTGAATAAAAGCTCATTTAATATAAAACAACATAAAATGAAGAGTACAGGATGACTGAGAGTGAACCAGGTCCGGATGCGGTAAAATCAGAGCCCTACTCACAAGATCCTAATCCTAAGTCAGCACGTGATATATTGAGGGAACGGCACGATTCCTCCTGATGGTTCTCTGTACCAAGCCACTGATGAGACCTCCTGCAGTCCCCTGCTTGTTGCGGGCTTGTGCTCCGTCACTAGGGGGCGGGTCTAGTGGATACGTGCTCCTTCAGTTTCCTCCGTTCACTGCTTATGCCGGCCACGTCACTTCCAGTCTCTCCTCCACAAACACAGCTCTAAAATGAAACTTCCCAACGCACGGATCCCCTGAGGAAGTGTGCATGCGCACGAAACGCGTTGGGAAGTTTCATTTTAGAGCTATTTGTGGAGGAGAGACTGGAATTGACGCGGCCGGCGTAAGCAGTGAACGGAGGAAACTGAAGGAGCACGTATCCACTAGACCCGCCCCCAGTGACGGAGCACAAGCCCGCAACAAGCAGGGGACTGCAGGAGGTCTCATCAGTGGCTTGGTACAGAGAACCATCAGGAGGAATCGTGCCGTTCCCTCAATATATCACATGCTGACTTAGGATTAGGATCTTGTGAGTAGGGCTCTGATTTTACCGCACCCGGACCTGGTTCACTCTCAGTCATCCTGTACTCTTCATTTTATGTTGTTTTATATTAAATGAATTTTTATTCACTTTTTAGCCTTGCTATTGTTTGTTTAGTTAGTCTTGTCAGTCTGTTTGGTTTTGTCTTGAGTGTCTGTGATTGTCCAAGTTGTTCTTGTGAGTGTTTAATTGTATTGACATACTGCACTATAATTTTCTTTGTGTTTATTTCCACACATTCATCCATCCACGGAGGGAGTTTCACCACTTGATATCAGTTGAATCATTGTATGGACACTACCCTTCATCTATATGACTTTATCAGTCATCATTGGACTTGTAAGGCACCGGTTTCTCTTTTTCTTTTTTTCCATATATGTGTCTGTTGATTTTATCTGAATAAACTCAATTTTATTTCACTACTAGGTTCTGCCTAGTGAATTATCCCATTAAAAAGGTGTTAAAAGTCCTGGTCTCCTGTGACAGTCTTTTTTCTTTTGGCTGCGGTGGGATCATTAGGCTTTGTACTCAGAATCCTTGTGGGGACTCATAGCCCAAAGATGGTCTTGCAGTTACAAGACCTCAGCACTGTTAGGATTCGGTGTCCCCTGCGTCTCCCACACAGAACATTCTCTACATTCAGGGAGACCCTGGACGCACGACGCAACCCTGCCTTACCAGCCTCCACGGCTCCACGTCCCTGCCGCCCTCACGGGATCAACTCCCTCTCCGATTCCACCACCATTCCCCCTTTTCGGCACCGGGCACATTCCCTTCTCCCCGCACGCACGCGTGCAGTTTCCTCCGTCGCGGGTCACGTGCACACGCGCCTTACAGAGCACGTGCACAGTACACACTCTCTTCCTGCTCCCCCGACCTCAAGCTCCGCCCCCGCATGCCGCACGGCCGTACTCACTGCAGTACTAGGATTCATCTGGCTTTTAATGGCTGCACCAATCAGGAGAGTCTCCCTGCAGTTTCTCCTGAACCGCCCCCATTCCTGATTGGACCTCCCTGCTTTATCTAGCTTCTCTGTCCTCTCAGTCCTCGCTCGACATAGTCTCTGCATGGATGATACTCTGTCTACTCTTGGTGATTTCACAGGTTCTGACACGGCTCATATGACTACTCCCTTTGGCTCTCTACCTCGGCACTCCTCGGATTACGCACTCTCTGGATCCCCTCGAACACGACCTTCCTCCACTCTCCGCTCCCTGACCTTGGCGTGACAATCATAATTCTACTTCTACACCCGGTACCGGGAAGTATTGTCTACCTTACTACATCTGGCCTAGCAACGCTTAATACCACACTCCAGACATGCTCCCTTTGCTGCGGGTGCGTGTATTACCACTTCCCCCTTCAGCTCAGGGGACAGGTCTTGTCTGCGGGCAGCACCGACGTAACAAGAACCAAGTAGTGCCACAGTTCATTGTCCCTGTATCTTAGCCAAGAAAAGAAAGAAGATATTCCGCAGAACCAAACGGTTGTGAACCTGGGACCGAGCTGCTGTTGTGCATCAGTGTGAGACTTATGGGCTACTGACCGTCAGCTGGGCAAAGGCTCAGCTCGAGGAGGATATCGAGTGGCACCTGTGGCTACTCCGGTCCAGGATGTGACCCTGGACATAAAGGAGCAGGAAGAGGAGGAGGGGAGGGGCAAAGATGAGTCTGTATCACCACCTGTAATAGCCCCGGTGACTAGTGGTACCCCTTCGGATGACCTCACCGCCCTTATCACTGCAATGGCAGTGAGGGCTATCTTCAAGCAGAAGATGCAGCTGGTGCAGGCTGTCTGTGGGGCACCTGCCCTCCAGCCCCGTCGGGACTCCAACCAGCCCCAGACACCTCAGGTGTCCCACCCCAGCTTTGGAAAGATTGTGGACAGAACCGACAATCTTGAAGTTTCCTGGAGGTCTTTGAGGACCAATGTGTGAGGTTCTGGGTCCCAATTAAGGACTTGACCTTGCACCTAACTCCCCTGCTAACGGGAAGGACAATATCATCCTTCCAAGGGATTGCGAGAGTGGACAGCAAGGACTATTACCATGTTAAGGAGATGATGCTCCCTCTGTATGCTCTCAATCCATAGGTTTACCGAGAACTGTTAAGGGTTTCCGAGAAGACTGCCCGGGATTCCCACATGTAGTTTGCCTCCCAGGTAGCCCAGTATAGTTTGCGGTGGCTCGAGGGATGCAAGGTCACCACATTTTGAGGACTACTGATTGACAACACATTCGGGAGCATTTCCTGCAGAAGTGTCAGCCTGAGGTGTGGGACTGGGTGGTCGATCACAAGCCCACTACCTTTACTGAGGCTGCCAAGATGGCAGATGAATTTGTGACCATTCGCCCACAGCATTGCAAGCGGGTGCTCGCCCCTGTAGGGTCAGTCCTGACCCGGGGCACATGCGGCGGTCCCTACACCATCTACCGCCAGCACAGCAGAAGTGACCGGCAGGCATTCTTTTGCACCAGTTGGGCTGCAGGTGAATGATGTACGGAGGAAGCATTTGCATCCAGTGATTATCGGAGATCGCCAGGTAGCTGGCCTGATTGACTCCGGTGCCACAGTCACTCTGGTGTGACTTGATAAGGTCCGCCCAGAGCACTTGCTCCCTGGCATAGGGATGCAAGTCACCATGCCAGACTAGGGACCTAGGTCGATCCAGGTCAGCCGGGTGTTCCTCGACTGGGGTACCAGTCGAGGAATGAAAGATGTGGGTGTCCTGCTGGGGTTGGATACTGAGATTCTACTCGGTAATGACCTGGGGCACCTCATCTGCTCTTTTGCTGAGGAAGATGCTCCTGTGGCCGTAGTCACCAGGAGCCAAAGTCGGGCACTTACCTAGGCAGGGGAGCCTTTGGTACCCCTGCCCACTGAGGAGATCACTGTCCCCCTGCATTTGGGACCATTAATTCCTGAGGTCCCCGAAGAGACCAGGCAGGTAAGCCAGACCGAGTCTGTACTGTGTCCTGACCTCCCTTCCAACATACCTATTTCCCCATCTTAGTGACTGAGGGTGAGTGGCTGGAGCTCGGTGCACGGTTCAGAGAAGCTGTACAATCTGATACTGACTTAGAGGGCATGAGACTGTGGGCAGCCGAGTCTGCTTCTCAGAGTTGATTGGATCAGTATCTTTGGTACCGTGAGCTCTGTATAGAGAGCATGACATTGATGCTCAGGACAGGGTATGGACAGGTAGGAGAAATCTAGTCGTATCCAGGGAGTATAGGCAGCAGTTGTTGCAGGTAGGCCACTTCATCCAACTAGCAGGGCATCAGGTGGTCTCCTGCACTAGAGCCCGACTATTGCAGCATTTCTACTGGCCGGGGGCATCCCAGGCAGTGGCAGCGTTTTGCCGCTCCTGTGATGCTTGCCAGCAAGTAGGCAAGTCGGTTGACCATGTGAAGGTCCCCCTGAAGCCACTACCGGTGATCAGTGAACCATTTCAGAGGGTAGCAGTAGACATAGTGGATCCCTTCATGATCCCTAGTCAGTTGGGGAAGCATTACATCCTCACAGTGGTTGATTTTGTAACCAGGTACCCTGAGGCTGTGGCACTCTCCTCCATCGAAGCAAGAAATGTAGCTGAGGCTTTAATAGGGATTTTAACTAGGGTAGGGTTCCTTAGTGAGATTCTAAACGATCAAAGTGCACAATTCATTTCTGAATTGCTCCAGTGTCTAGGCTTCATACTAGGTGACAGCCCTCCACACTGCCCCTTACCCAGTGTGGAAACTGAACAGTGAGATTGGGAGGCTCATTTACAGCATTTGCTGTTTGCATACCTAGAGGTACCGCAAGAGTACACCGGGTTCTCACATTTTGAGCTTCTACATGGCCACAGGGTCCAGGGACCGATTGACCTATTTTGTGAGGGAAGGGGAGACTACTGATACTGGTGCTTCTGTGCTACAGTATATAGTATGGTTCAGGGACGGATGGAAAGGCTCATGGGGTTAGCACAGGCACCTGCGTTGGTATGACAAAAATGCCCATAGTAGAGAGTTCATCCCTGGGCAGAAAGTGCTTGTTCTGAAGCCCACTCAGCAGAACAAACTCATGGCTGCCTGGGTTGGCCCATATTTGGTACTCCGGTGGATGAACAAGTGCAACTATTTTGTACAGTTTGATCCTGAGTCTGAGAGGCATAGGACTTATCATATTAATATGTTAAAAGCATATTACATGCGTGAGCCATCGGTGTTGGCTATCTTTAGTCCACCAATGGGGGATCCAGTGAGCCAGGCTCTGCCTGATCTCCTAGTGGGGCAGGGAGGAACAGTCGAGTAGTTAGAGATTGGTCCCCACCCCATGGCACCCAGCGGATGCAGGCATGAGCCATATTAGAAGATTTTAAGGTCATGTTCACGGATAAGCCAGGCAGGACCCACATTACTGATCACCCAGTCCACACCAGTGATCAGAGACCCCTGCATAAGAATGCCTATCAGGTATCAGCGGTGGAAAAACTGAGAATAGTGGGAGAGGTAGAAGAGATGCAGGCCCTAGGGGTGATAGTACCATCTCAGAGTCCTTGGGCTTCGCCGGTAGTCCTGGTACCTAAAAATGATGGAACCACCAGGTTCTGTATGGACTACTGGTGGCTCGTTGCTCAGACATTGTTGGATGCCTATCCCATGCCCCGCATGGATGAGCTCCTATATGAGCTTGCACGTGCAAGGTATTTGACTACCATAGATCTGTCCTGGGGTTATTGGCAGATCCCTCTGACCCAGGAGGCAAAGGAGAAGTTAGCTTTCATCACCCCGAGTGGATTATATGAATTCCTGGTCTTGCCATTCGGGATGAAGAATTCCCACGGCTACGTTCCAACACCTGGTCAATAGGTCACTGGAGGGGATGCAAAGTTTTGCAAGGGCATACCTGGATGACATAGCCGTATTTAGCAACTCCTGGGAGTCACATCTAGTGCATGTAGCAGAGGTGCAGAGAGGATCAGGGAATCAGTGTTGACCCTTATACCGTCTAAGGGGGCTATGCACTAAGCTCCGTGCTTTTGCGTCTGAAATAAAAAATCGTGTCCGATACAAAGTGAAGCCGGAGACGCGATTCACTAAGGCCTTGAGGCCATTTTCTCTCGGCAGGGCCAAAAACTGGCTTATCGTACGTGCAAGCTTTTTCCCCCTGCTAGCGTTCTTAAAATTCACGTACGCTAGCTGCTAGGAAAAAAAGCTGCATGTAACATTTGCATGGTGATTTGCCATCTCCATGCAAGGCTGTTACAGGCGATCGTACACTAAATAAATACATTTGAATAATAGTTTACATGAGCAGGGGGTCTCCGGAGCTGAACAACATTGGTTTCAGGTCCGAGGACCCCCTACTTCAGGAGATACAGGCCCCGTTATGGGATGCCGGTATCCCCTGCAGAATTTCAATGTCCCGGTCACGTGATGGGATGCTTGAAAGTGCAGGGGATACTGGCACCCCATAACGGGGCCTGTATCTCCTTAAGCAGGGGGTCCTCGGACTTGAAACCAATGCGGTTCAGCTCCGGAGACCCCCTGCACATCTACACTATGAAACACATGTATATTAAAAAAAGATTTAACAAACATCAATACACGACCCCCACCCCACCCCCCCCGCCCTAACACATACAGTACAATAATGTGCAAAATTACTATTATCCAGATATGGATAATAGATTATTTGCCCATTATTAAACACTGCATTAGCATACCTAAATAAAGTAAATAAAAACAGTAGCCAGCTAATCCAATGAATACAAGCAGTAACAACATCAACAATGAATTAATTAAACCATTAACCAATGAAACCAATTAATTCCTAAACCAACTCAAAATGAATAGTAACACTAACCAATCAAACAAATGAATTACTACAACATTAATGAATGTAAACATTAAAAGACAAAGAAATAAATTCAAACAATATCTGAAATAACCATAAAACGCATAAGCTAACATAATACAACATTAACTACAAACGAACACCAATCGCAAACATTTTATTACCATTAAGCAGGAAAAAAAAAAACAATCGCATCCACATAAGAAACTGACATTAAAAAAACCAACAGCAATACCAAGCCACAAATGCCCCCCAAATATTGTCATAATAATGTATTAATCTGTACCCTAAAGTGGTCCAGATTAATATATTATCAGTTTATGTGCCTCCCCCAAAATTTCAAAAAACACATCCAATGAAGAAACCTGTAAAACGAGACATTTACAAACATTCAATATATTACTTACCATTAGAAGCGGTGGCCCTCCGACTCCCGGGGTAACAGGAAGCTCACGTACCTTGAAGGCCTCCAACAGCATCCGATGCCATCCGTCATGATGATCCAGATCAGGTACCCAAATCTTCCTTTTTCTTTCTTTAATCACCTTCTTATATCTTCATCTGTCACCATTTCTTGATTTTTATCTTCTATCTTCATCTGTCAATCCAAAAAACCCCATGGTAAATCCCAACCGATGTTCTCTCGTCGTCTTCTTGGGCTCAAATGAGGCGTCACGGCCTTAAATAGGGCTTGTGACGTCACATTTAGCCTGAAAATGGTTAACAGCCACTTGATTGGCTGTTCAAACCATGTTCCGACTTTAATTTTTTTTTTTACATGACGTCACTTAAAGGGAATGATGCCAGCCAATCAGAATGGCTGTGCTTCATTTGCCTTTAAGATGACTTCACTAAATCCAAGATTGCCGGCGTCACATGGTATTTCAGCCAAT
>CM071567.1:270718771-270745009 GCA_036426205.1 Ascaphus truei | reverse complement strand
TATTAGAGACACATTTAAATAGCATTTAATTACTTACTTTCAACTGTCACCTGAGCACTAATAAAATCACGAGGGTTATTGAAATGTACTCACAGGTTTGAGAACACTTTTATATAGTTATATAGGTAGTATGATTTTTTATATACTTTTTAATAATATACTTTTTTGATCCATATATTCCTACTATTCCTGACCTGACATCTGACTTTGTCCGTGGCCTAGGATTGATAGGTTTGTGATGTTTCCTAATATCCACTGTTTTACAGAGGTCATTGGGATATTTGTCATTTAGGGTAAATATTCATCACGTATATGCGTTTAAATATGTTATATGATATAGGATTTTTTGTGTCTCTATTTTGTCATGACCCTGTGATTTTTTATGTAATATTGGCCAGAAGAATTTAGGGGGGATCATTTCATGTGTTCATTATTTGATCCATAATCCGTCCACTAATTGTTAGTCTTAAATCATACTTCAAACATTGTTTTCTGTGATGAATCTATCTAATAGTGACTTTGATGTTTTATTTATTTTGGAAGTAGTTCCCCTTGGGATTCATTTTGGCGAGCTATATATCTCATTGACATAGTATGTTGTCTTTTATTCTCCATCCAGCAGCTTCTTTTAAAGTACTTTAGATACTTTTTTATTTTAACACTTGAATTAAGGCATTTTGCATATATTTAGGAGCACTTAGCACTTTTCAAGCTGAGTAATGGGGGGGGACGATGGAAAGTAATTGAGCTGAATGGACTCTCTTATAATACCACCGGGACCTCCCCCATCTCCACACTACTACCCTTTGAGAAATTTACCCGCGAGTGACGAAACGCGTCAGGGACGTCATTCATCGTCAGACTCATTGACACTGACGTCATTAACGATCGCTGGACGGACTGATCCATGCGCACTGCTGCCAGAACCGTCCTACAACACGGAGCCATCTTACAGGACTCTTATACTGCAGGAGTGAATACCATCTGCTCTTGACATCTGTTTAGGAGTACGATCCTGAGACTGCAAGACTGGGAACTGCCCCCCGACTTTGGCATACACGTACCGGATGGTGGGTTAAAATATCACGCAATGCTTGATTTTATTGTACCCTGTGAGTGCATTTTACCCCCTTTCCTCCCCTCCCCCTCCATTACAATACAATGTTTAACTCCGCTATGGGGCGTGCGCTCTCTCTTCCTTTTTTTTCCCCTAGATTCACTGTGGAACTTGATGGTTTGACCACACTGGAGAGCTGCCTGAGACCCTCCATACCTGCACCCCACATCAATATTGTACTTATTTTTGAGGACTGTTTTTATACTCTTTTTTCTCTGTTTTTTGATGTTTTATGTTTGTCATATTTTATATTCATATATTCATTGAATAGTTGAGTTTATATATAAATTATATGATTTGATTTTATATATATATTTTAATACCATACCACTAGTTTTATATGGTTATTGTTCATTTATCCATATCTATTATAATTTATTATTTATTAATTTATTTTATATAGTTCTTGCACTTTTTGAGTGGTTTCGGGCTTAATGAGGAGGCTCTGCTTTTTTCTTTTTGTTTGTCTTGTCTATCCTAGATATAATAATAATAATATCTTATATCTCTCCTCTCTCTCTCTCATCTCGCTATCTCCTCTCTCTCTCTCTCTCTCCTCACTTCTCTCTCTCCAGTGTGCCAAATCACCCAAACAATCTACTCCGCCACGCAAAAAAATCTACCTCGCCCCCCATTACCAAACGTGTGCTGCTTGGGCCCATCTTCTACACTTTTACTCGCCCGGGGGGTTCAAATCCACTCTCCCTCGAAATCCACTTCGCCCGCGGGCTCGCAAATGTTATAATCATTTGTCGAACACTGTATTACACAGTATATATATATTTGTCATTAGGGAGGCCTACTGTCAAATGAATTGGTGAAGGGTGGGTATCGCCAAGCCTGCTTAACCCCTTAATTACCTTTGTCTGTTTTATCCGATAAGATGATTAAGGGGTTATTATCAGAAGTAATGCAAATGTATTGGCTATGTATTCTTGTATGCAATGGAGGGCACGGATTTTGCTGTCAAGGGGGATTCATATTGATTAGGTCAGTAGAACTTTATTTATTTTTTAATTATGCTAGTTCATGTGTTTAATAATGGCAAAAATAATCTATTTTAACCCTATCTGGATAATTTTATTTCTGCCATTATGTACTGTATGTGTTTGGTAGGGAGGGGGATTGGATGTCTCTTTAATGTATAGGACAGGTTTATTTCCTTTTTACATAAAGGTTGTTTCACTCTCAGTTCTGCGGGAGACCTATGGAGACCACCTGAGTCTCCTCGGACTTCTCACGGGGTAAACGGGGCTCCGGGTCCACGGGTACAACACCTGCCGGGAAGAACCGGTGGCACCCACATCTGGTGGTTAGCACCAAACGGACCCGTAGAGGACCACCCGACTGCACCCCCCAGACCCATGTGAAGCATTCGAGGCCCCTCACAAGCCCTTGTGGGTGCCCACCAGATGCCTGCGGGCCCACCCGTGGAGACCGCCACCTGTGGCCCACGGTTTACCTCCGCGGAAACCCCCTTGGTTGTACCTGTGCGCCTGGCGGGACCACCCGCACCCTAATACCCTTTTGAAACGCAGGTGCTGGCGTCTACGGTAGGTCGTGAGGTAACCCTGTCAGGTCCACCGGTGACTCCCGTGGCCCTTGGGTATTAACCCTGTATGTAAAGATACTCCAAGCATGCACAGGGGGGCACAGGGGGTGGGTTATGTATGTAATAAATATAATGGATGTTTATTATGGGGCTGTGTATTGTTTTTTATTGTGGGTACTTGGAGTTGGGGAGGGGGTATTGGTCCCAAGTGATATGGTGGTGTGGGTAGGGGCCACCCGCTGGGTTATTGGTGTGATGTTGGTTAGGCTCACGGGTGGGGGGTGAGTGGGGGAGGGTATTTAGGCCTCCCGCTGGTTGGTGAGGGTGGGTTAACCCCTATGACTGTAGCGGTTAATAACCACTATGGTGATTAAGGTGTAAGGGGACATTACATTGGCATGTTTTTATTCTGTTTATGTTTGCAAGCATCGGAGAGTGCATGACTGTTATGAAGATAGGCTTGGCCCCTTTCATCGTGGGCAGCCGGACAAGGGTAGTGCATATGTACTTATCGTATTTAATTTTTCTTTATATATTTTAATGGGCAAATCCACTATTATCCAGTTGTTGGATAATATAATTGGTGCCCATTACTATACTGTTATGTGTTAGGGGGGGGGGGTTATTTTTTTTAAACGTATGTATTGTTTAACTTATATATTTATTTATATTTATTTATTTATATATTTATTTATTATTTTATTGTGGGCTCTTGTGTGTATATTTTTTAATTTGGGTAGCAGTGGTGTCGAGGGGATTAGCCCCAACGGTGGGGTTGTTAGGGCTTGTGGGGGGGGAGTAGCGTGGAGGGCTTAAACTCTTTCATGACCGTATCGGTCTTCAAACCGCTAAGGTCATGAAGGGGTTAAAATTCCCCACTCCGGCAACCCCCCTCCCCCCGCACGCCCTCAAATCCACCAAGGGCCAAATACCACCCCCTTCAACCCACCCCCCGCAACCCACAATGAAACCTGGCTGGCTGGTTAACCCCTTCATTTCCTTAGCGGTTAGTCCGCTAAGGTAATGAAGTGGCTTTAATTCATTGTTTCCTTCCATCTCGCATGCATGCCGGGGGGCTCAGTGGTTGCTGCTATTATGTGTATCAGCTCCGAGACCCCCGCAATCAATCCAAGCAGGAAATGGCCTGATGTTTTTAAGTGTCTAACCTTGCCGATGCTTCTCCCCCAGCAACTTGCCAACTTTATTGGCTTGCTGGATTGGGCGTTAAATTGTCAATTCTAGAGTGCGTGGTTACAGCAGCGAAAAGCTGATCGGGGCTACTAGAATCCAGCCGATTTCAAAAAGTGGTGAAAAGTGCCGAAAAGTGTTTATCGGCACCCGCCATGCTGAAAACAAAATTTCGGAAAAAATTCCGATTTTTGGGCACCGTTTCGTCGCTTACTGAATTGAAAGGAAATTTTTGGCGACAAAAATGTCGTAAAAAAAACATTTTCGGCGCTACTGCAATAGAGCCCTTAGTCTCTGCTTGGCTGGCTTTTCCTAGCCAGAAATTAAGCGCGGCTTCTCTGCATTCGTAACATAGCAACTTTGACATGCCCGCCACGCTTCTCTCCTCTCTCTCTCTCTCGGTCAACTCCTTACATCCCCTCCGTTGTTCTAAACTACCTTCAGCCATAGAAGCAGGAGGAGTGACCTTAGAGCATAGCATGGGAATTCCCACCTCCCAGCAAGCCAATAGAATGGGGGTTCATTTTCTCTCTCTTTCGCTGACTTCGAGGAGGAGGTGTGCCAGCTAACTCATTGCCAGTTCTCCGTGGACAGCATCCTCGTCCGGTCTGTGGCAGCCCCAAAAACGTGTGCCGCAGGGTGCCTTCGTTGTAACTCCAGTATCTGGTATTGCCCTTCCCCTCTCACCACAACAGGTTTTGCTTACCTCTGGACATCTCTATCTTCTTTCAACCCCGACTGTCGATCAAGACATCCTCGGACCCTATGTGGATGCCGGGGGCTGGCTGTATAACATGTATACAAACAATGCAACACAAACACAATATAATAACATATTTTATTACTGAATATGTCCTTGGAGAAAACTGTACCTGTGAGGCCAATTGGGTCTTGGAGCATGTGAGCTCTAATAATTAGGACGAGTCTGGGGGGCATTGCTAGCCACCCCAGTTATATTTAATCCCGTCTCATACCGGAATCATGCCTTCACGCCTATGGAGCATTAGGCCGGACTATTATCCAGTATACTTTTGTCCGCCGAACTGCAAAACAACCAATAAACGCCCGCATTACCAACCAGAACATATCACACCTAAAATGTACACTCCAAGTCTTATGTTCTGTGAACAAGGGGAAAATTGTAAAGTGGTGAAAAGCCTGGGCAACTGTTGACTTTACAGCTTGTTTACATTACAGGCCCCTGGCTTATGATGCTACTTAGCTACTCGCCAGGAACCCACGGTTTTCAGGGGTAACCAGTCGGGCTTCACCTTTTATTATGAAGACTGCTACCCCCTACTATAACCTTTCACCCCTCAAAGATGAAGGCTCTGGGGCAGTCACCTCATCAGGTGGCTCGCAAGCCTGGATAGTCCATCGGCATTGCCGTGTTCACTGCCCTTCTTGTGGCTGATGGTTGAAATCAAACTCCTGAAGGGCAAAACTCGCAGCGCAGTAACTTGCCATTCTCCCCCGACACACCACCCCCGCTTATCACCGCAGAGGGGATTGTATCCGTGATCACTGTGAAAGTTCTCTATACAGTAGGGCCTGAAGCTTCTTCAGTGCCCACACAATTGCTAGGCATCTCCTTTTCAATGGTGGCATAAGCCCCCTCTCTAAGGCAACAGCTGCAACTCAGGTAACAATCGGGTTGCTCTCCCGCATCCTCACCTACCTGGCTTAGTACAGCACCAATACCAAAGTCTGAGGCATCGGTCTGCACAAGGAAATCGTTTCTGTAGTCTGGTACTGCAAGGGTGGCAGCACTAGCAAGGGCAGACTACAGGGCTTGGAATTCCTCACCGTCAAGTGGGAGGCCAGGTTACCAGAACTAAGAGACTCTTCTGAGTCAAGTCAGTCTGTGTGTTTGCCAGGGTGCTGTACTGGGGAACAAATATCCTATAGTAGCCAGTGTGCCTAAGAAAGCCATAACTTGCATTTCTTTGTACGGGGCACTGCCACTCGAGAATTTACCTCCACTTTAGCCAGCTCTGGCTTGAGAGGTTTCCCCCCCACCCTTCTGCCCAAGGTACAAGTCATCTGCCATACCGACTTAGACACTTAGGGGGCTATAAACTAGCTCCGTTTAAGTCGTTTTAAGAGCGCACAGTGCGTCTTAGAAACGTGATGTTCCCCGCGAACACAATTCACTAAGCCACGCAAAAAGGCACTTTGACGTTCTAAAACTGACTTTTTCCTGGAAATTTTTTCAAGTCCAACTTTGCACGTATGATAACCTGTTTGCGTTCCAATTTTGCCCTTCTCGCCTCTGTGATTCACTAAGCTAACGCAAGAGATCGTACGTGAAGTTGCCGTTCAAAAAAGATCGCCAGCTCAAGGCAGTGATAAAAAATCTGGACTTTGAAAAAGTTTCTTTGTTTACATTTTTTTTGCGTGCGCAACACCCATACAACAGGCCAGCGGGTGTCCTGGATGACCCGCGGGGGTCCAGAGGGAGGCCGGGGGTCGCGGCGTCCTGCCGGTACCAATGTTGTGCCTACAAAAATACAACATATTTCTAACTAATACACCCCCCCTAACACATACAGTACAATAATGTGCAAAAATAACTATTATCCAGATATGGATAATAGATTATTTGCCCATATTAAACACTGCATTAGCCATACCTAAGTAAAGTAAATAAACAGTAGCCAGCTATCCATGAATACAAGCAGTTAACAACATAAAAAATGAATTAACGTAACTAAACCATTAACCAATCAAACCAATTAATCCTAAACCAACTCAAATGAATAGTAACACTAACCAATCAAACAACCAATGAATTACTACTACAATGTAATGAATGTAAACATTAAAAGACAAAGAAATAAATTCAAACAATATCTGAAATAAACATAAAACGCATTAGCTACATAATACAACATTAACTACAACGAACACCAATCGCAAACATTTATTACCATTAAGCAGGAAAAAAACAAACAATCACATCCACATAAGAAATTGAATAAAAAAACCAACAGCAATACCAAGCCACAGAGGACTGACGAAGCCGGCGTCACATGGTATTTCACCATTAGATTGTGGGAACCAATTCCACCTCTGAATTGGTTCCCACAATCTAATTGGCTGAAATACCATGTGACGCCGGCTTCGTCACGTCCTCTGTGGCTTGGTATTGCTGTTGGTTTTTTTAATTTCAATTTCTTATGTGGATGTGATTGTTTGTTTTTTTCCTGCTTAATGGTAATAAAATGTTTGCGATTGGTGTTCGTTTGTAGTTAATGTTGTATTATGTTAGCTAATGCGTTTTATGGTTATTTCAGATATTGTTTGAATTTATTTCTTTGTCTTTTAATGTTTACATTCATTAATGTTGTAGTAATTCATTGGTTTGATTGGTTAGTGTTACTATTCATTTTGAGTTGGTTTAGGAATTAATTGGTTTGATTGGTTAATGGTTTAGTTAATTCATTTTTTTATGTTGTTACTGCTTGTATTCATTGGATTAGCTGGCTACTGTTTTTAATATATTTAAAAAAGCTTATAAAGAGAGAATAGGCAAAGTTTGATTCCAGCATGAGGTGAATTTCATGCTGTCTTGCATTTACTACTTAGTTAGAAAGCAGACTCAAAGGGGTTGTTAACATGCTATATAATTTTGCAGGCTTCCACAGTTTATTTTAATTGAAAGAAGGAAATTATACAAGCCATCTTGTTTATTATATTTTATACACATAGAATTTTAATTTGTTTGATGTGGACTAAAGAATGGTATTAGTATTCTACAGTATATGCCTATGTATTGTATATATTTTATAAACTACATGTGACAAGATCAGGGGTAATAGGCCTAAATAAAGGTATTATACCTGGCTGATTAACCCCAAATCGCAGTGGGAATGAAGGGGTTAAAAGTATTTGCAATGCACTGCATTCTTTGCCCTGTCCCAGCCTTCTTAACCCACATTTGCAGGCTATTCCCTGCCTGCTGTAATGAAAATGAATGTAATGCCTGCTATATCCAATTGAGACACAAGATGGAGTAGTGAGCACCACAGCCAGTTTTTTCTGTAAGCCCGGGAAAAATCCTCTGACATGTAAATGTGCTGGGGGTGAATGAGCTGAGGGTATTTTCTTCCTGGCACTTCAAAGGGGTCCCGCTGAGCCAGCGACACTCAGTCTAAAGAAGTGACAGGGATGAAAAGCCTCAGAGCACCATAATGCCAGAATCCTGATAAGTAGCAGATCCTGGGCCTTTGACACCTTTGGGCCAAATCCCAGACTAAGGGGCGCCAACAGAAGGGGTGTACCCTAGGTATGCTAAGTTGCATGTGTGTCAAGCTGACACATGTGCTTTGCAAACCGGAAAGCCTTTTTGCCCGGTTTTGCAAACTGCGGGAAAAACGGCCATTGGTGGATGAAATTTTCCCACGGCGGGGATTGGGTGCACATGTTAAAGGTACCCTTGAACAGCCTATAACTGTGCCCATCGGACTATCCCGAGTGTTGTTGTTCTTCTTCTTCAAGAGAGAAATCAAGAAACCGTGTATGATGTAACAACGCTTCACGCAGGACTTCGTTCAAAACACAGTGGTAACGGTTCCCGTACGCAAGGGGTTAATACCATCGCAACCAAGAATTTGCCCTAAACTACGGAATTCGTTAGCCCTGGGGACTCCCGAATGAACGTCTCGAAGATCTACGAAATACTTTGATTTGGCTAAGATATTAGATCGCCAAGTTGCGATCTAGCCACGGGACCTTTAAACAGAGACTGCAATTCTTGCGCTTTCGTGAAAAGGACAATTTATTTTGTTCCCCCATCCCATTAAGTGTTTTTAAGTGTATTCTGAAGTTGTCGTGTGTTTGTCTATTAAGGAAATAAATCGCAATTTATTTTGCTCCTTGTTCTGTTCAATCGAGCACCCAGAAATATAAAAGGTGTTGGCAAAGTTGTGTCCACTGTGACACTACAGTATAAGAGAAAATTAAAGTGAACATCGATGATATTATGTCAAATAAATATTTACACAAGTCAGGTACACTTATCTTTCCTTAAAATCATAGTTTCCATTCTATACTAAATGATGGTAAAGAAAATGTATATCCTTAATTTGAGATTATAAATGAGTTAGTACATTTATATCATAAATCAGATAAGAGTAGTTAACTAAAGCGTAAATTATTACACATATCACTGTTCGCATAAGCTTACTTTCATCCCAAAGAGGTAAATTGACTGTCTTGGTATCACACTGAAGCAATATAAAAAAGCCCTGTGAAAAATATTCCCCTCTGGATATTATTTATCTTCGGCCAATTAAAAGGTTTCAGAAATTACAAACAGTTTTTTTTTCCCCAAGACTAATATTGCACCAGGTTAATATTGCTATTGCAAATGTAATTAGTGTCTAAGGATAAAACAAATGATCTTTACCAAACATATGTAGCTCAATTTGTGTGATATGCAAGTTGAATTATATTGGTTTCTCTTATATTTTCATGGATTTCAAGGCTTTTTTATTTGATTTATGTATGACAGTATAAATGAACAACTGGGCTTATACAACTAGTGAGAGGATGAGGAGGTGTATAAACAGACAGATAAATATACAGAAACTTATTAGCTAATCTTACAAATAGAATATATTAATGCAAATATCAGATACATAAGGCATGAAACAAACTTAAGTGTTGCTTATAGAGCATACTTTCTAGAAACAGGGAACTTAAGAAGTAGCCACTTAAAAAAACCCAAGAAGAACGTATGCATAAAATAAAGTTGAAAGGTCAGTATTAGTGTGAAAAATTGGATTTATGTGTAGGTAGAAGCCATCCTAAATTAACATGATGTGTGCATGTCTTACAGTTAACACCAGAAACATTTTCTTGGTGTTCTCAAGAAATTAGTGTATGTATGAATATCTTTATTTATATAAATTAATGTACATAGCGCTTCACAGCAGTAATATACGTGACAATCATATAAATAACAAATAATACAAATAACAATAATGGGAAGAAGTGCTTCAGACAGAAAAGTGACATTTAGGAAAAGGAGTCCCTGCCCTGAAGATCTTATAATCTAATTGGTAGGTAGGAAGAACGTACAGACACAGTAGGAAGTTGCCTTAAATTGAGGAGGAGATTTGAGTGTAAATTCGCAAAGTGTTTAAAAAGATTTATAAGCAAAAATGTCACACGTTCCTCGTTATTTTCAAATGTTTGCCTTGCCCCTGTGTCAATAGTACTATAAATATAGAATAGTATTAAGGATGGGCAGTTCTGTGAGTTGGGAAGCAAAATACGATAGATCCAAGTCGAACCCAATGCGTCTTAGATATAAGGGCCTGAATCCAAAGCAGATACTAATCAAAAACAAATGTGTGTCTCTGATTCTGGTTCTTGTCAACCCTTGAATCTCTTCAGGAATTACCCTCTAGACTTTATCCCAAAAAAGTCCCTACCTTCTCTGGTGCAGCTTTAATGGGAACATGGGTTAGCTGCAGATCGGAGTGTCCCTAACAAAGATTGAGCGTGATGGGGCAGGGTTATTAACCCCTCCCCAGGTATATAAGAGGGTCCTGACAAAAAAATGAGTAGGGATTCTTAGATGTAGCCTGCTCCCTGTCTGCCTTATCCCATGAAGGGGTAAGGGGTGGAACTTAGCCTCAAGGGCCCCAAGCCCATGGGGGGCAGATGTGAGGTAAGATGTTCCATGATTGTCGGGTGTAAACAGTACCTCTCTTGCCCGAGAAGGAATTGTGTTTGGCCTGCCAAATAAAAGGTGAACTGTTCCTGACCTCTGTTGTTACCGGAAAAAGGGAATCTTTGCTTCCGGCAGCTCCCTACAGGATGGAGGCGCTGTATTGGAGAAATACCAGGCTCCCACTGCCATCTTTGGAGAATCAGGCCTCCTGGCCTACAGCAAGTGAGCTAACCAGCACCAGATACACACATAGCATGCAAATCTCCTGTAGGGGGGAGGGGGAAGGTGTTACTTAAGTATTGACCCTGACAGTGCCATAGTTGCCTACTAAGCCCTAGCAATGAGGGCCTAGCTTGATCCAAGGGTAAAATATAGAAAAAAATGTCTAACTTACTCTACCGTCCACAATAATAATAATACTAATAATAACATTATTTATATAGCAATTTTCTCCCAATGGGACTCAAAGCACTTCACAGTTACAAAAATAGAAAAAGAAGAAAACATTTAAGGTTATAAACGAGACCATAAACAAGGAAAGTTAAATACAGGATGGGATAGTACTGTAGTTACTAAATGCTTGACAGGTTGTAGTTCATTAAATGCCTGGGTAAACAGGTACAGTAGGTTTTTGAGCCTGTTTTTATAGATTTCCAGATCAAGGGCCTCTCTCGAGACAGACTGTTCCAGAGAGTGGGAGCTGCGTAGCTAAATGCTCGGGTGCCAAAGGAAGTCAAGAAGATTCTGGGAACTGGAGGAGTCCTTCATATGCAGATCAAAGCGAGTGAATGGGAGTGTAGGTAACTAGAAGCTCTTTCACATTGCTGGGATCCTGATCATGTAGTGCTTTGAATGTCAACAAGCAAATTTTGAAATAAATTCACCATTTTACAGGCAGCCAGTGCAGAGAACGGAGAACATGTGGCAAGAATGGGTCTGGTTAGTTAACAACCTGGCCACAACATGATGCACCAGCTGCAGATGGTAGAGCTCCTTTTTTGGAATACCCAGGTAGAGTGCAGTGCAGTAGGCCAGGCGTGAGGACACAAAGGCATGGATAAGCATACAGTAGTAAGATCATGTTGGGGGATCAAGTGCTTAATCCTGGCTATGTTCTTTAGTTTAAAGAATGAAGATTTGATCATGCCGGACACCTAATGTTTAAGGGTAAAGTCACAGTAAAGGACAACACCAAGATTTCGCACACGGACAGAGTTTAGGCACTTTGAGCAGTCTTGTTGTCTTCCAAAAGTGAGTATCCATCATGAGCACTTCTATCTTTCAGGATTTAACCTCAACCAACTGGCACTCATCCACTCTAGGAGCTCTGATAAACATTTATTGATGACTAAAAATGGGTCATTAGTGCCTGGTACAAAGGACAAATAGAGTTACGTATCATCTCCGAATGCTGTGCTATGTTATAGTAATATTACACAAAGACATGCAGATAAAGGATATTATTGTAAAGTATATTTAAATATTGATATCTTAAGATATTAAGGTTGTATTTACTAAGCGGTTCTATTTGTAAGGTGTGATAAAACAACCCTTTTATTTACAATCAGCCTTTATCTGGCATTATTATTTTTTTGAAACTACAATTTTTGTATTATCATTTCACAAAATCTAAATAGTGTACAAATCAATTACTAACAGTAATGGTGCATCAATAATGTGCACTTCCCAGGTACACCTAATATTACATAGAGAAAATGAGACCTGGTAGATGTATAACAGAGGAAAGATGCAATAAAAATGTGGTGGAAATATATGTGAGAAGAAAAGTACATAACTGCAGAGGAAAAAAGGCCAAGAGTTAAAAAAGGAAAAGGAACAGCCATTTACTGACCATATGCATGAGGGTAAAGAAGTACTTTTAAAAATACGTTTCTTGCTTAATAAAGTGTGCATTCTTCATTCAATTTCTTATTCTATTTATCTTCTCAATATATTTTCCTGTCTTTTCAGGAGTTTTCTAGTAGCACATACAAAGGCTGTGATACCAAACCTTTGATCAAGGAAATTAGATTTTATAATCCAGTGTTATTACAAAATACAGCTGGCTCAGGTATTTCACATATTAGAAAAAAAATCAATAAACAAATAGGCTTATTTTTGCCACATTTTCAAAAATATATTTAAAAATCATTAGCATTGGGTAAAACAGAAGTGCATGATGAGGATATATATAATATGACACATACAGTACAAGCTTCATGGAATTGCAATCTTAAACAAGATTAAGGCCAATGAAAATGCTAGACTGACAGGTTTCACACATAATTAATAAGTGCAGACGTTATAAAAAAAACATGAAAATAGAGTACTTAAAATTGTCAAAAAAAACATAAAAACAGATACACAAAAAATTGAAAATAGAGTAATTAAAATATTCCAAATATTTGCATAGTGGTTGATAACATGACAGGTTTGCGATTAGAGATGGGCCATTTTTTTGCAGATTTGGATCCACCTCGGATCGGACAGTTTCTTTGTCCACGGATCAGCCTAACAATTTTGCCCATTCATTGCTATTGTGGCAATCCTTGACCATGTTGTGGCCCTGATTTAACACAGTGACAATCAATGGGTTTATTGGCTAATGCTTGTTTTTATTTAATAGTAATGTAATGTATTTTATTTTATGGATTTTTTTTAGGTTGCCCATTCATTGCCATTGTGGGCATGGTTTACCACAGTGACAATAAATGGGTAGAGGGGTGGGGCATAGGGGTATTTGCACCAGGGAGGGTGGTTAGGTTTCCCAGGTGAGTAGTGGGATGGGAGTTATCCCTTTAATTACCATAGAGGTTAATAACTGCTAAGGTGATTAAGGGGTTACAGAACAATAGTTAGTTCTTCTATGTTACTTCAGTGCCCACTAAAGTTGCAGGGGACCATAATGACGAGGATGGCCTCCATTCTGGCAGGGGTAAGTACAACTTGTATTTACTATATGCTGGCTGGTTAATGTTATTTTTAATGGGCCAATGCGCTAATATCCAGATCTGGATAATAGGAATTTTATCCATTACTGTACTGCATGTGTTGGGGGGGGGAAGAGGTTTGTTGTTGGGGGTCTAAGGGTTGGGTAGTAGGGAGCCTATTAATTAGTGTTGGGGTTACCTGTGCTCCCATTGGGGCATAGTGTAGGTAACCACAGTGGCATTCAATTGGTGTATTGGCTAGTATTGTTTTTTATATTGTATTTTAATCTTTATTTTGGGTAGAGAGGGTGGGTGAAGGGGGTAGTTGCCCCAGGGTGGGTGTTTAGGCCTCTTGGGTGGTTATTGAGAGGGGTTAACCCCTTCATTAGCTTAGCAGTAGTAAACAGTAAGGGGTTAGCCTCTCGCGCAACCTTCCCGGTATGCCTAACCACACCCTGGGGAAACTACTCCCTTCACCCACCCCCTCTATGCCCAACACGTCAGGTACTTTGGTTTAACACTTTCATTACCTTAGGGGATAGCTGTTAAGGTAGTTAAGCTACTTATATTTTATTTTAATTACATTATTGAAGCAGGGGGTCTCCAGAGCTGGACCACATTTATTTCAATGTGACCGGGACCTTTAAATGCACAGGATATAGCGTTACCCTATTCCTGGGCTTGTATCTCTGGAAAAAGGGTTTGTATTTCGGGAAAAAAGGGGTCCCCAGTGCTGAAATTAATGCGGTTCAACTCCAGAGACCACTGCTTCAATGATATTTTAATCAAATAAAATAAAAGCCATGTGTCAGGGTCGCCTAAACCTCCTGTCTAGCCATAGTTCTTTGTCCACCGGGTGTGCTGCTGCCTTCTGTGTGCTCTAGGGTTCCTCTGTCTGTCTGTCTGTCTTCTTGTTGCTTCTGTCTCTGTCCTTTATAGCTTTTGCTTCCTGGTTGGTTCATTTGCCTTTGTTTTGAGTCAGACTCCTATGCACATGCTTCTGTCTCTGATCCTGATCTGTTCCTGTACCAGTCCTGTATTTGATTCTGTTCATAGTAAAGGCCCTTGCTGGTAATCTGGCTTGTCCCTGTTTGTTGCCCAGTCTCAGTCCCTGCTCCCCGGTCTCAGTCCCTGCTCCCTGTTCGCAGTCCCTGCTCCCAGACCTGTTCCTGCTCCCCTGTCCTGTTCCTGCTCCCTTGTCCTGTTCCATTCTCCTCCTTGCCGACCTCTGCTTGTTACCTGACTACGCTATCTGCTGCCTGCCTCGGACCTCTGATTGTGACCCCTACTACGCTCCTGCTGTTCCGGCCACTGAGATCCTACCCGCTACAGGAGTCTACCGTGACACCATGTGATTGCCTGTTAGAGGTGCACAGAGAGAGTGACTGATTCTATCTACTCTCACTGTGCATCTCTGACAGACTGATGTGGTCTGGTAGGACTCACACAGCTGGAGTCCCATTCTGAAGCAGGGACACCCACTGTTTTAATCCTGTTGGACCATTAGTCTGGTCGCAGGGATTCCGTGAACGCATGCGTGCTATGTCCGGACCCTTGCCGTAATCTGTGCCGAGTGAGCGGCCAACCATTGTGCTACATTTGTAACCTTGAAAGCCCTTCAAGCACAAAGTAATAACTTGTACTGAGGGCTATGAGTTACTGCGGCCAGGTGAGATTAAATAAAAAATGAACAGAACTTGGGCTACTTCGCCCTACTGGGTTAGAAGAAAATGGGTGCCACCTCTGCTGCTCTAGGGATTAATCCATTATCATTGCGGTTCGACAAGTGAGCACTATTATTATTGGTAGATACATATTCTTGGTACTATGAAGATGTTATATATTTTCATCTTATTGAACCAGCTCTCTTCAATCTCATTTTATATAGATTGTATAGGGGGCATTCAATCCCTTCTATGTACCTCTCTATTTAAGCGGCTAGGGTTTTTTTAAGGGTGACTGCACATCTGAAAAGCATATTTTTTAATGCATTTTGAATTTTCAATATGCATTATGAAACAAGCTCTAAATCAGGAGTCTTTTGTTCTTCAAATATAACAATACGGGCTTCGCTCATTGCTTATCATTTTTCTTATATTACCACTAAGTTCAACGTCTCAGTACTAGGTCTATTTTAAAGACTGAAAACTGGTTCAATCAACATCACACATCTGATTGGTCACAATCATGTGACCAACCCGAAAAAGCAGTCTACAAACTAAAAATTAACATAACCCGGTAATCAAGTGCACCTGTAAATAATAACAAAAGCGCACTAAATAGGAAAGCTTAGTTTAAAAGAAAATCTATAGGGGGGATACCAAGCAGAGCACCTCGCTTAAGTACCACTGGGAGGTGAATGCAGGCCCCTGCCCAGTAGCCAGAGTGTGGGTGAACTCTGCTTGGATACAAGAGTGCACAAGCACCCGAACAGAGCCTGGCAGTCAAGGAAAGCCTCCCCAGCCAAACACTGCTTCCTGGACTTATATATAGCCAGCTTGGCTAATGCCAGGAGCAGGTTGGTGAGTAAGTCCCTGGCCCTATTGTTCCGGAATACCGGCACCCAAAAATAAAAATATGTGGAGAGAAATGCAACCAGAAGTGCAAGAGGAGGCCCCTCAAGAAAGACAAGATTCTCCAACTCAGATCCCTGGTGGGGCAAAGAACTAACTCTGAATAGAGTTTGCTCTACTGGGGCCTCTCAACTTCATTTATTGGTAGTACCTGCCTCAAGATGCTATCGGAGTGGGTGATGAGGGTGAGGTAGTGCACTGTATGGAGTACGACAGAGGACAGCTCCTTCCTCGGCATGCCACAAAAGCAAGGCAAGGGTATGTCCCCTGCCTAAGGAGGAGCCTGAGTCGGTGGATGGGATTTTGGGCCCACGCACACAGCCATAGGTGGAGGGTAAGAAGATAGATGTGGGCAATACCCCTGCCAGTAAGTTGCGCAAGTCAGGGTGGTGTAGCTTATGAGGCGCGTTATCACCGTGGCCTCCACCCAGTCTGACCATTCATAGTCCAGGAGATCCCTGACTTGGATCATCCATGCCTGGCAAAAGTGGTAATGCTGGGGTCTCCAACATCCAAGCACCCATCGCTAAATTATACAGCAGGGGCTCAGTCAGGAGGTCCTCTTCAACAGCCACTCCTTGCCTAGACACATGCTCCAGGCCTTGAGGGATTCCTGGTAGGATGCCAGCAACACTGAGAGGTCTCTCACAAACCCCTGAGGCTTGATAAGAAACAGTTGCCGGTCATACCCCATATTGCGCATCTGGCGAAGTAATCTGGATGCCAGCTGACACCACTGCGGAGAATGGTCTGCGTACAAGTATCTCTGCAGGTATTGGAGGCACCTGGGAGTACACACGCACAACTCCCTGTCTGCAATCTCCCAGAGGGAGACACGCAACACCTGCAGAAACCCAGTGCTTTCCATCAAGAGAAAGTCCAGCAACTTTCTCTGGATTTTGGGGATGAATTCAGGGGTTGGACTCAGGGTGATTAGCTGGTGCCACAGTTGAGAGGCCACCAGCTATTTGATCACCAGAGTCCTACCCTGAGGGAAATCATTTTAGCAAGACCCTTCCATGTTCCCAGACGAGTGGGGACACGTTCTGTCCAATTCTCTGGGACCGAGCGCTCCACAGTGGACAGATTGACTCCCAGATACTTTTTTGCATCTGCCTCCCACAAGCTATTATGGAATGTGGAAGGTAAATAATCTACTTGTATGGAACCCTTTTAAATGCCTAAGCATTTGGACCAGTTGATCTGAGCTGAAGGGGCAGCAGTATAAATTTCTTGGCACGCTTGTGCCCACTCCAGACCAACTAGGTCTTAGGCCACGAGGAGTACGTCATCAGTTTAGGCTGAAAGGACTACCTTCATGTCTTGTGCTCTTAGCACTAGCCCGGTGTGTCTTTTCCTCAACAGACAATGAAAAGGCTTGATGGCTAGCACATAGAGTTCACCCTACAAGTATGAACCTTGACGTACTCCTCTACCAAATGCCAAGGGTGCAGTCAAGGACCATTTGATCTTAATCAAACACTTTGTAGAGGCGAACAGCGTTTTCAGATAGCCCACAAAACATGGGCCAAAACTGTATTCATGCAGAGTGGCTATGATGTAGCGGTTATCCACCCTGTCAAATCCCTTCTCTTGATCTAGGGAGAGAAAGGCAAGAGAATGACCAGTCCTGCATGGGTAGTGCAGCAAATTCCAGATCAGAAAGATATTATCAAAGAGGTCCGGTCCGGGATAGTATAGGACTAGTAAGGCCTCGGGACCATGACTTTGGCCACGATCTTATAGTCGGTGCATAGCAGCGAGACAGGTTGCCAGTTATTTATTTGGCAGATGAAATAGAATAACGAGCCTGTCGATTCTCATCACCTGATGACAGATTTGAGTCATTTTCAGAAAATGAGACATTATATGTTGAATACTCATTGTCAGACTCATCTCGATCGGATCTATCTTTATTTTTAGGGGTTTTCAGGATAGATTTAGTGGCAGACTATGGGCCTCATGCAGTAAGCGTCGATTAAGTGAAATCGGCAAGCTTACCGATTAATCATGTTAATGGCGATTTTTCCTCTCCGTATGCAGTAAGTGCCGAATACATTCAAAATCAACCCGAAAACAAATCCGCCCACTCTCACGATGATTATCCGATCACACACAGGTGTATCGGCGTGCGTGGCGGGGTGCTGATAGGTTGCCCAATCACAAATCTTGCTGAATCAGGCGAAACAAGCATGTTTTGGATTGCGCGCCATATTTAAAGGCAACGTGTACTGCTAATCATTCTCTGTGTTGTTGGGAGTGAGAGAGAGAGAGACGCACAGAGCTGGCTGATTGAACATTTGCATATTGACGGAGAGACTTGTTGTGTATTGGGTGAGCTTTGTCCATTGTTGTTTTGTTTACATCTTTGTCTTGTTTTATATGTGGAAGTGTTTCGTGTGATTGGCTGTACATTAGTTGTCTGTTTTTTGTGAGTGCTGGAAGTATGCCCGCAAAGCGTGGGAAGAGTGATGCTGGTGGGAGTGGGAGTGCTACTCGTGCGAGTACGCGTCGGAGTGAACGTACTGTTCAGGGGAGTGATGTTGCTGGTGCACCGAGTGGTGTTGCTGGGAGTGGGAGTGCTGGTGCTGGGAGTGGGAGTGCTGTTGCTGGGAGTGGGAGTGCTGTTGCTGGGAGTGCTGTTGCTGTGAGTGGGAGTGCTGTTGCTGTGAGTGGGAGTGCTGTTGCTGGGAGTGGGAGTGTTGTTGCTGGGAGTGGGAGTGCTGTTGCTGGGAGTGGGAGTGCTGGTGCTAGGAGTGGGAGTGCTGGTGCTAGGAGTGGGAGTGCTGGTGCTAGGAGTGGGAGTGCTGGTGCTGTGAGTGCTGCTGGTGGCGCAGTTGCTGATGGGGTGTCTGGTGGTGGCGTGCTTGCTGGTGGCCAGCTTTTGGAGGCTCTTCCATTGGAACAAGGAGAGTCCAGTCAGCACCAGCCAAGCTCTGACCCTAAACCTGCTCGGAAGAAACGTGTGAAGAAGCCACGTAATCCTCGCTTCAATGACCAGGAAAATACAGCTCTTGTCACTGGCATTCTGGAGCACTATGACAGTATATATGGACATTTACTAGGTAAGTGTACCTTTACATTTATTATTCAAATACATGTGATCCTAGGTCATCTGAGTTTTGTTCATATGCAAATATGGGTTCAGAATATCTTTCTATGTTAATTAGTCTGGAAACATAGCTTTTTATCATGCCTTACAAGGACAACTAAACACAGGCGGTCAATTTGCCATAACTGCATACAATATGAATGCAACCTTGCTTACATGTATAGGTTTAGTAGTGAATGCTCATGTGCTTCACATATTACACATAAAACAGCATGTTTGCTATCTCTTGGAACAGCTAGCAGTGTAGGAAACTGGTGCTTCTATTATTAATCATTTACCTCATATATTTTTTTTTTTTAAACATTCTTTTTTATTGGTTTTTGTATACATACATTGAAGAAATAAACATAATGTCAACTTTTGCAGTACGCACACAAATAAACTCCATCTGTGGGACATACAACACTAAACAGACGACGTGATGGGGATACGACAAGACATCACAAACATTCAGACATGACTACAACGGAGAGTGGGGGAGGGGAGGGATTGGGAGAGGGAAGGGGGAGGGGGATATGCGAAGAATCTTCATCCTATGTCCTTCCAACCGACGCCAGTAGCGAGTTGCCATCGCCGTGATACCGCACCACCCTCTCGACTGAGGTTGCACTGCCTCTGCCAAATTATTGCTACCTGGGGGATCCCTACGTCCGGACCGTCCTTCTCATCCCACTCCCTGGCACCCCTCATAGGAGAACTCACTTCCTTTAAATTATAGCCATAGCGTGGCATCGTTCACTCCCTGGATGTCCGTCTGTGCCAACCAGGGCAGCCAGACTTTTTGGAATTTGTCGCCGGAGTCGTTGATTAGACTCGTTAATTTTTCCATTCGGCATATGAACCAAATTCTATTCCTGATCTTTGCTAGTGATGGGATTACGTTCTGGTTCCATAATGCTGCTGTCTCGCACCTCATAGCCGTTGCAAAATGTGCTATTAATCTGTTCCCTGAGCGCGAAACCTCATCTGTGGGTTTGCTTAATAGGAACACCCATGGGTCAAGCGTAATTTGGAGGCCCAGGAAGAGCCTCTGTAGCCAATCTCTAATCTGTGTCCAAATCGGTACTATTCTCGGGCAAGACCACAGCATGTGCACCAAGTCCCCCCGTTCCCCGCACTGCCTAGGGCAAAGCGGGGAAGAGCCTGGGACGAATTTAGCTAATCTAACTGGGGTGAGATACCAGCGCAACATTACCTTATATGAGTTCTCCTTCAAGGTCGTGCAGATGGAGCTACTCGCTGCCGCTCTAAAAATCGCCGTCCAGTCCTCGTCCTCTAGTGTGCACTGGAGGTCCGACTCCCACTGGGCCATAAATCTAGGTTTGTCTGTAACTGGTTTGTCAGTACCGACCACGTCTCTGTACAAGGTAGAAATCAGTCCCCGCGTGTTTGTTCCTCTCACGCAGAGCTGTTCAAACTTTGTTAGCGGTGGTCTCACCGGATGTGCGTTGTAAAAAGCCCGGACCTGGAGGTATCTAATGAATTCTGTGTTGGGGATGTCCGTTTCTGACTTTAAAAGCTCAAAAGATTTAATTGTATTACTACCCTCCAGATCCTTCAACCTCCTCAACCCCAATTTGCGCCACAATGGGAAACTCTTGTTCGCTAGACCGGGAGCAAAATCTGGATTACCATATAAGGGGGCCATGAGCGTATGTTTGGAGGTCAACGAGCGACTACTTTTAGATGCTTCCCAGACCGAGAGCGAGTTGAGAACAGAGGATAGTGCCCTGTCTATGTCCTTTACCCGTTTCCGCGGGTACCAGATTAGGTCACCGAGCTCCAGAGGGGCACACATCTCCTTTTCTAGTGCCACCCACCGCCTTAGCTCCGGGTCCCCATGCCACTGCGTAATTTGGCACAATTGTGCCGCTTTGTAATAGGACATAATACTCGGGACAGCTAGACCCCCCCCCTCCTTTGACTGCTGCATCATTTTGGCATTTATCCGTGGTTTTTTCCCCTTCCAAATAAATTTCGAGATCTCTTTTTGGAGTCCCATAATATCTGCCCGAACCACGGGTATCGGGAGAGTCTGAAACAGGTATAAAATCCGGGGGAGGATGTTCATCTTGACGCTATAGATCCGTCCTAACCATGAGATACCATATGCTGCCCAGTCTTGTAATTCTTTTTTTAGAGTTTTCAATAGACTGGGGTAATTTGCTTGATACAAGGAGCCTATCTTTTTTGTGATATACACCCATAGGTATCTTATGGAGGAGGGTCTCCACTTGAACTCAAAGTTGAGTTCAATCAGCTTCTCCATTTCTCGGGGAATATTAAGACTTAGGGCCTCTGATTTTGTCTGATTAATCTTGAACCCCGAGATCTGGTTAAATTGTTCTAGAAGCCCGAACAGGTTAGGTAACGAGATTAGCGGCTTCGTCAGGGTTAGAATAATATCGTCTGCGTACAAAGCCACTTTGTGTTCTTGCGAGTGTATTTGTACTCCAGTGATATCTTTGTTGTTACGAATTTGGGCTGCTAGTGGTTCAATGCATAGGGCGAACAACAAGGGTGATAGCGGGCAACCCTGTCTCGTACCACTTTTAATTGGGAACAGCTCTGAGGGAAACCCCTGGTGAACCACCCGAGCTGCAGGCGCACTGTATAACGCTTTTATTGCCCTCTGGAACTTGCCCCCAAACCCAAACGCTCCAAGCGTGGACTCCAGGTATGGCCAGTCTATCCTGTCAAAGGCCTTCTCTGCATCTAAGCTTAAAACAACACCCCCGACCCCGTTGGCTTCCACAAAGTCAATTATATCTACAATCCGTCTAGTATTGTCGGCCGCCTGTCTGTTGGTAATGAAGCCAACTTGGTCGGGATAGATAAGCCCCGGCAGGATGACACTCAAACGATTGGCCAGCAATTTAGAATAGATTTTAACATCTGTATTTATTAATGATATAGGCCGATAGCTTTGACAATTTGTGGGGTCTTTGTCCCTTTTATGAATCAAGGAGATCGACGCCTGGAGCATCTGTTCCGAGAAGGGCTCTCCAGCCAGCACTCCGTTAAATAACCGAAGCATATGTGGAGCGAGAACTCCAATAAATTTTTTGTAGTATAAATTTGAGAACCCGTCTGGGCCCGGGGCTTTAGAGGGTTTTAAACCCTTAACCACTGTCAACAGTTCTTCCCCTGTGAAGTCGCACTGGATTGCCTCTCGTTCTAAGTTGCCCAGTTGTGGTAACTCTGCGCCTGCCAGGAATTTCCGCAGTTTACTGCTTGTCCTGGCATTGTGGACCACCTTCTCCCCATTATATAGCTGTGCGTAAAACTTTTTAAACTCGTCTACGATAATTTTGGGATTTGACGAGAACTTCCCCTCTGTTGTCCTAATAGAGTGAATATTGAAATTTGGCTGTCTGTTTCGGAGTCTGGTGGCTAGCATTGTGTCCGGTTTGTTAGCTTTCTCAAAGAACTTCCTCTGTGTCCAACTCAGATCTTTCTCAGCCCGGGACGTAAGGAGGAGGTTGAGCTCAATCCTAACATCCTTCAACTCCTTTAATGTTTCCTCTCTACCTGATCGGTTATGTAGTATAGAGAGCTCGTGCAACCTCTGATAAAGCTGGGTCATTTTGGCCTCTTTCTGTTTCTTTTTCCTAGCAGCTATGCCAATTAATATCCCTCTCATCGAGGCCTTGTGAGCCTCCCACAGCGTTGTGTGGGATTCCACAGACCCCAGATTAGTTTGGAAGTACTGGGAGATTTCACTCTTAACTTGTTTTGCGATTTCTGGTATTTTAATCAGCGATTCATTTAGCCTCCAATTTGCTCCCGAACTAGGCGGATTAATTTGCACGCATCTCAGCTCTATAGATGCATGATCCGACCATGTTATGTCATGTATGTGAGTATCGGATATCTGTGGGACCATTCTACCAGATACAAAGAAGTGATCAATCCTGCTGTAGCTGTCATGGGGGTGGGAATAAAATGTGTATCCGCGTTCTCCCCGGTGATGTTCTCTCCAAATATCTATCAAGCCCATCTGTCTTAGGCCTTTTAGCATTGGCCCGTTACCCTCTCTCCTCTGGGTCTGAGCTAGTGGGGAGCGGTCTATCCTTGGGTCCATGACTTTGTTAAAGTCCCCTGCCAGTATTACTTGTCCCACCACAATTCGCTGGAGTGTCTGAAAGAACTCGGCAAAGAACTGAGGTTCCCCTGAGCCTGGGGCATAGACGTTCGCCAGTGTCAATCTGCTCTGTTTTAAAAGGCCCACTAGGATGATATACCTCCCGCCAGGATCTCGTTTGACTTTCTCCACTTGAAAGGGGGCCCTGTTGTGGAATATTATTGCTACCCCTTTTTTCTTTTCTTTGGCCGATGACAAAAATACCTGACCATACTGCTTATCTAAGAATTTCGGGGTGTTTTCGGCGCTAAAATGTGTCTCTTGTAAGAATAAAACGTCGGCTTTTCGCCGCCTAAATTCGGAGAAGGCGACCTTTCTTTTAGTCGGGCTATTGAACCCCTTAACATTCTGCGATAAGAATGTTACCGCCATGTATTTGTGAGAGGTGGGTGGCTGTGCAAATGGCCGGACTCGTGCCTACCTAGGGCTGATGCTGCATAGCAGGAAGTGCCTCGTCGTCCGATGTGAAGGGGTGCCTCCTTTTCTTCGCCGTGAGGACCAGAGGTGGGGAGGGAAGAAAACACTGGGGAAAAACATAAAGAACATATATCAACATACAGAACCGTATTGGTCCGGCTGGACCTCGGGTTCGATGCCCAGGAAGGATATTCTTCCTCCGGACCCCCCTCCCTCCTGGTCCAACCCCATGGCCTCTCTTGTCGACCACGGGTTCCCGGGACTTTGACGTGGGTACGGCCTAGGGCCGCGACCTCGTCTGTGAAGCGCATGCCTGCGGGTAGGATCTGCAACGCGCCTCTTCCCCCCGCCGGCATCTGTTTCTGTCAGCAACCAAACTTTTTAACTTATCCACAACTATAACTATTTCTATAACTACCACTTCCCCCCTCCCCTAAATAGTAACCCACCCCCCTAACCCCTGTAACAATTACCCACTCCCTAGTAACCTTGTCCGCCCCTTCTAAACTCCCTGTGCAGGTTCTTTTGGCCATGTCCAGCTTCCTCTGTCCGTCTGGTAATACAACTCCCAGGACCTCCCCCAGCTCCCCCTAGTGTTCGCGCCCTCCCCCCGTATGTGGGCGCCTAAATGCTTGCTCTCTCTAGTATTGTCCCTCCTTTATCTCCTCCGGGCTAGAGCTCGAGTGCGTCCAGCAGGAAGTTCCACTCCGGAGGCTGCAGGCACCGGTACTCCCTCCTCTGAGGTCTCGCGGGCTCCACCGGCTCTTTAGGTCTCGCGTTGGTCTTGCGGAGTAGTCGCGTCTCGCGCGACTCTGCTGATGACGTCATCTGGCTAGGCGGGAGGTTCGCATTCGTGGGCTGTCTCTGGACGAGAGAGGGTGGAGAGGAGGGCGGGTCGTCTCAGCGGAGCAGAACCTTCGCGCCAATTCCTCGCCGCCATTGAAGCTCCGCGCCTCCTCTACCTATTCTGATACAGGTATGATCAACCGGCCATTTTGTTGGATAGTTCTTTATTGCCCAGGATTTTGCCATCTCTGACAGCTGGTTCTTCGGGAGGGCGTCTTCTAATCACTCCGAGGGTGGGTGTCAACCGTGACTGGAACCCCCCTGAGTAGAGTGGTGTGTTTTTTTTGTTATTTTGCTTTTTTTTTTTTTATTTGTTGGTAATCCGCTCCGGGCCTTAGCTGTTTCTCTCCTCGCTCGTCACCCTCTCTGTTCTCTTCTCTCGCGCCGAGGAGGGCACCTCCACCCAGGGCTCCGTGGACGCTGGGGCCGTCTCCTGCCTCTCTGTTTGGGCATTACTCGCCCCTCGCGGGGTATTGGGAGCCCCCTTGATTCCCAGTTTTTTGAGGAAGGCCACGCTCTCAGAGGGTTGCCTCAGCACATGAGAGCGGCCATTCCTGATCACCACCAGGGCAAAGGGAAAGGCCCACCGGTACCTAATGTCTCTATCCCTGAGCTCCTTCGTTACAGGGAGCACAGCTCTTCGGCGGGCGAGGGTTAGGGGGGAGATGTCCTGGAAGACGGACAAGGTAATCCCTTCAAATGTTATGTGTGGGGTGGCCCTTGTTATTCTGCACACCTCCTCCTTCATTTTGAAGTGGTGTAGCCGGAGGATGACATCCCGCGGGGGGTTCGACGGCAGGGGCCTTGAACGCAGAGCTCTGTGGCAGCGGTCCATGGTTAGTTCAGCCTCCGCCTTACCCGGTAGCAGGGATGCCATCCACCGGGCAAGCAGGGCTTCTGGGTCTATGACTTCTTCTGGTATCCCCCTCACTCGCAGGTTATTGCGCCGGTCTCGATTTTCATTGTCCTCCTGCCTGGCTTCCAATTCCGCAATCCTGGCCTCTAGAGCCCCCAGTTTTGTGCCCGTTTCCTGATGTCTCCTATGGCTGTCCTCCATGCGGTCCTCCAGTTCACTGGTGCGGGTGCCTGTCTGGATTATGTCCTTTCTGAGGCTTTCCACTTCTCCTTTAAAAAACGTTTTCAGGTCTGTGAGGAGCCTTGCTATCTCCTTTTTAATGATTTTAGTGTGACCTGCTTGGGCTCCCTCTGCCTCCTGGGCCGAATCCGAGTCCGAGATTGCAGAGTGGTCTGTGGTTCCCGCTTTACCTGCGTTGGCAAAGTAAGACCTGACATCTGCCTTTGCCTTTGGTTTCTGCCTCCGTGTTGCCATTGCTCCGCCGATGGGATCAAGATGTGCCTTGGGTTAACGGGGTTCTGTGTGTGGTGTTTTTCCCCTGCTCTGTTTGGTATTTCACTGATATAATTTTATAATTCTGCCGACGGGTAATGGAGCCGCGCGTTCACACTGCCATCTCCAGCCCGCCGCGCATGCGCATCCCTACCTCATATATTTTATATGTTTTTCAAGGGCGGACAAGTTCAGCAAGCAGAAAAGAAATGTGGGACACAATAGTCATTGGTGTCAATGCGTGTGGGAATCATGTGAGGGACAAGCGGAATTGTCACAAGAGATTTGATGATATTAGGTCCAAATTGAAAAAGAAAATACAACACCAA
>CM071567.1:270543227-270708823 GCA_036426205.1 Ascaphus truei | reverse complement strand
ATCCCTGCTATATTATAAAAGCCAGTCCTGACTTCCAGCCACTCTGTCACCGCGAGAATGTAGATTGCGAGACCCCGCCCACTATGCCCACAGTTGTCTGGTATGACGCGGAAGCAAGATAATGTAATGAGCACAGCATTTTAACAAGCCCAGGGACTGCACGACCTCTGGCTGTGAAAAAATCTAAATCTCCCCTTATCTCCTGATAAAGAGCTAAGATTGCTGCTGAACTCAAACGATAGCGACTTACAATCTCCTCCTCACTCATCCCATCTAACAGGGTTCTCTCCCTGTACAGACGCGGACGAGGCACAACTTGTCTCCTCTGTCTTCTCCTCTGATCTCCTGTCCCTCTCCCTGTCTCTGTCGTATCCGCGTGACTGTCCCTGTCACTGTCCCTCGGTGTGTCCCTCCCTTGCCCTATATGATTGTCTTCATCATCAAGCATGTCATAGAAAAGAATGTTCCTCCGTCTCCTAAACAATCTCAACATTTTGAAATGAGTAGCTGTGAATGATCAGGTAATGGGCGTCCTTTAAATAGGTATGTGATGATGTCAGGTGACATAGTAAAATGCAAGGTGTTACATTAACATAATAAAGTACTTCTGTGGCAAGCTGTGTGCAGTTGTTGTTATAAGTATTTGTTGTGTGTATTCTGCAGGGAATGATGATATTTGGCAATGATGTGACGTGAACCTTTGTAGAAACATTGGTTGCAAATAAATAGTTGCATGTGCAATGCATGTAACACTTGTGAACGCAACAGTCAGTCATGTAATTAGGCAAAAAGGCTGAGATTGACGTGGGAAAAGTTTTGTGTAACATGTGTAATTAGGCATGTTATTGTGACATGTTGACAACAATGAATAGTCGTGTGCATATGCATGCATTTCTGTAAGGAGGATAGTTGGTATAGAATGAGTTAACAAGGTGTCCCAATGCTGAATTACTGTACATGTGTGTATAAGTTAGGTTGAAGTGCTTGTAATGCTACGGTTACAATGTAAACATGCAATGTGATTGAGCGTCCAATAAGTGACGTCATGAAAATAGGGAGGACCCAAAAGTATATGTAAACATGAGAAGACAGATGTACATGAACGTTTAAAGATGCGTGTCACATTACAAGCATTGTGTAATGTAAAGGAAGATGAATATACTGTGTATGTGTGACATGTGTGACATGTGTAACATCATGTAAATAATTGTCGCTCAGTTCAGTAAAATGTGTGATATGATGTGAGGTTCTCCTTTAAGAGTTGAATATAGTATTTTCCCTTGGCACATCATCACATGATGAGTAATGTGACCCGCAAATGCTGCAAACATGTAAAAGTATAATGTTATGCAAATAATACACGTCAGCTGTGACACAATGCAGGGAATGCCCCCACACTGTAATGCAAATGACGTTTGTATTGTGAGCAATGAAACGTAAACAGTACTATACTGTTATACGTCCCCGCTCCATTGACTCCATTGATGTACAGAAGATTTTTTTTTCTAAGTGCCGTTGCGGCAGCCTTAGCGATCGTTCTCCCCTCCAAACTGCCAACTTAGTTGGCGGGAGAAATTGGCCATAACATCTCAATTTCGTAGTGCCGATCAGGCCAGATAAGCTGTTTTTTTTTGTTGAATCCAGCCGATTTAAAAAAGTGGCGATCAGTGGCGAAAACAGGCTTATCGGCAGCCGACTGCCCATAACAAAATAATCGGCTCCGAAACATGGCGATATCAAGCACTTATCGGCGCTTACTGAATCTCAAACCCAATTTTGGCTATAAAATGGCGATAATTCCCTTATCAACGCTTACTGCATGAGGCCCTATGTGTTAGTTTTCCTTGCATGATTCTGATTTTTCTTAAGTGCAGGTTTATGCCACACATAGGGGGCTATGCACTAAGCAGTGATAAGTCGTTTTAAGAGCGCAAAGTGCTTTTAGAACGTGAAGTTCCGCCGAGCGCTATGCACTAAGCCACGCAAACAGGCACTTTGCGCTCTAAAACGGGCTTTTTCTTGAAATTTTTTCAAAGTCCAACTTTGCTCGTACGATCAGCTGTTTGCGCTGAATCCTGCCCTTCTGCGGGATTCACTAAGCAACGCAAACTGATCGTACGTGAAAGTTGCGCTGAATAAAGCTCACCAGCTAAAGGCAGGTGATAAAAAAAGCTGGACTTAGAAAAAATTATTTGTTGACATTTTTGCAGGCGCAAAACCAATACAACAGGCCGGCGGGTGTCCCCGGCTGCCCCCGCAGGGGTCCCCGAGGGAGGCCGGGGGTCACGCGGGTGTCCCCGGCTGACCCCGCGGCCGTCCCAGGGTCCCCACGGGAGTCCCGTAGTACCCGCGGGCCTGCGGTACCAATGTTGTGCCAACAAAAATACTAAACAATATTTCTAACTAAATACATCCCCCTAACACATACAGTACAATAATGTGCAAAATAACTATTATCCAGATATGGATAATAGATTATTTGCCCATTATTAAACACTGCAATAGCATACCTAAATAAAGTCAATAAAAACAGTAGCCAGCTAATCCAATCAATACAAGCAGTAACAACATCAACAATTATTTAATTAAACCATTAACCAATGAAACCAATTAATTCCTAAACCAACTCAAAATGAATAGTAACACTAACCAATCAAAACAATTAATTACAGCAACATTAATGAATGTAAACATTAAAAGACAAATAAATACATTCAAACAATCTCTGAAAGAACCATAAAACGCAGTAGCTAACATAATACAACATTAACTACAAACGAACACCAATCGCAAACATTTTATTACTTTAAGCATGAAAAAACAAACAATGACATCCACATAAGAAACTGACATTAAAAAAACCAACAGCAATACCAAGCCAGAAATGCCACCCAAATATTGTCATAATAATGTATTAATCTGTACCCTAAAGTGGTACAGATTAATATATTTTCAGTCAATGTGCCTCCCCCAAAAAATAAAAAATGACAACCAATGAAAAAACCTGTAAAAAAAGACATTTACAAACATTCTATATATTACTTACCATTAGAAGCGGTGGCCCTCCGACTCCCGGGGTAACAGGAAGCTCACGTACCTCTAAGGCCTCCAACAGCATCCGATGCCATCCGCCATGAAGATCCGGATCAGGTACCCAAATCTTCTTTTTTCTTTCTTTAATCACCTTCTTCTATCTTCATCTGTCACCATTTCTTGTTCTTCTTTATCTTCTTTCTTCATCTGTCAATCCAAAATACCCCATGTTAAATCCCAGCCAAGCTTTAGGGCCCGTTAATTCCTATGCCTATTATTGAGATTCCATTTGAGAGGAATGCTATGGATATTGTGGGTCCCTTGGAAAAATCTGCCAAGGGTCATCAATACATCCTAGTAATTCTAGATTATGCCACTCGCTATCCAGAGGCGTTATCCTTACATAATACTTCCTCCAAAGCCATGGCTAAGGAATTGTTCCAAGTAATCTCCCGTCTCGGAATACTAAAGGAAATTTTGACAGATCAGGGCACCCTGTTTATGTCTAAACTTATGCGAGAATTTTGCGTAGAGCTAAAAATAAAGTCCCTAAGAACCTCTGTTTACCATTCGCAAATGGACAGACTGGTAGAGAGATTTAATAAAACTCTTAAAATGATATTGAGGAAGGTAGTTGGTAGTGATGGGAAGAACTGGGACACCTTGTTGCCTTATCTCTTGTTTGCCATCCGAGAAATACCACAGGCCTCTACAGAGTTTTCCCCGTTTGAACTCCTGTATGGGAGACGCCCTGAACAATACGGGGAAGCTGCAGAATTGATAAATAGGAACAGGTACGTATTTTCCAGCGTACCAGGGAAAAATAGGGTGGTTTCCCATGATATAGTCACCAAGCTGGCAAGCTGTTAAGATAAGACCTTATAGGATTCCAGAAGCCAGAAGAGGGGCTATTCAGTCAGAGGTTAAGAAATATTTAATTATTTTTTTCTTTCTTTTCTTCTTTCTTTTCTTCATCTGTAATTTGTAATCCATTTCGAAGTTTTCTTTTGCTTCATCTGTACTTGTAATCCGCTCGTGGTTCTTCTTTATCTTCATCTATACTTGTACTGTCATTCCAATTGGGAGGAGATGTTGCTCCTTCAACTTCTTGCCTTCATATGAGGCTGCACAGGCTTTTAGACAGCCTGTGAATTCACATTTGACTGACAAACCATGTGATTCCAGCCATTTTTTAGGAGAATGTGACATCATCAAGGGATGATGTCACATCCTTTAAAAAACACTTGGTTCCAGTACAATGTGATGCCAGCCATCTGGTTTTGGTGACATCATCTTAAAGGGAAAGGAAGCTGAGCCTTTCTGATTGGCTGGTTTCACTCCCTTTTAATGACATCACATCCTAAGAAAAAATAACCTGTCACATGGTTATCCCAGCCAATCAGATGGCTGGGAACCATTTGTCAGTCAAATGTGATGTCACAGGCTGTATAAAAGCATGTGCAGCCTCATTTAAAAGAGCAACATCTCCCAATTGGATTGACAGTACAAGTATTGATGAAGACGACGAAGAACCACAAGTGGATTACAAGTACAGATGAAGCTGAAGAAGATCCCAAAATAGATTACAAATTTCAGATGAAGAAAAGAAAGAAGAAACAAAAGAAGAAAATAATTAAAGATTTTACCTGTAGATCGTGGCTGCTGAGGAGCATTGCATCGTGGACCAGGAGTTGCTGCTATTGTTGCTGGTGTTGCTGTTGGTCGGATTCAGTGGGTGAAGACATCAAAAAGTAATAAAAAGATGTATTGTATTTTATTTCATGTTGTATTTTTTTTTATTTTTAGTTGGCTTTTGCATTTGCATACTGTAACGTTTGTATTCCAATGTAAATGTCTTTTGTTTGGTGCTTGTGTTTTTATTTGCAAGCCTTTTCTTTTAGGTTGGTACTGTATTGGCATTTTTAAGCATTCAAATGTACAGTACTGTCTTTTTTATTTGATGCATCTATTTATTTTTTTGTAGGTTGACAATTGACTGACAGAGTGACAGACCATGTCCACAAGGGAATTGGTGTGGAACTGTACCAATCAATTGGTTTATTGACTTTTTTTGTTTTATATCAATGCAGTGTGGTTTTTATTTGATGCATGTACTGTATTTTTTTTTTTTGCAGGTTGCATATTGCCTGGCATAGTGGCAGCTCATGGCCACAGGGCATGGGTGTGCCACTGTGCCAATCAGTTTTTTTTGTCATTTTTTGGATTTAAATTAAATGTGTTTTTAATTTGAGGCTTGTTTTGGAGATTGGCAGGTTGCACATTGCCTGGCATAGTGGCAGCTCATGCCCACAGTTTATGGGTGTGCCACTGTGCAAATCAAGTGGGCATTTGTAATTGTTTTTTTTTTCTATGTAATACTGTGTTTTATTTTGGGCCTGTTTTTTTAGCTTGACCATTTATTGCTATAGTATCAAAGCATGCCCATATTATATGGGCATGCTGTAACACTGTGCCAATCAATTGGTGGAGGGTGGGGGTAGTTGCCTGGGGAGGGTGGTTAGGCCTCCCGGGTGGGTATTGGGGATGGTGGGCTAACCCCATAATTACTATAGTGGTTACTAACCGCTAAGGTGATTAAGGAGTTAGGGGCCATTAGATTGTATTTTTTATTGTACTTGTACTGTTGCTGTTGCTGATAATGGTATTCCTTCCTTTGTATATGGGTAGATCAACGATGAAATCCATGGAAAGATAAGACCATGGGTGGTCTGGAATTGGGAGAGGCTGCAGCAACCCTAATGGCCTGTTACGGGGAGTCTTGTTTTGGGCATGTAGAACATGCAGTGGCAAATTCCTTAATGTCCTTACACATCACTGGCCACCAAAATATTTGTTCCAGAAGATCATCAGTTCTCCTTGTACCTGGATGACCGGAGCTTTTAGATGAATGACCCATTCCAATACCTTTCAACGATAGACTGGTGCGGTGAAGAGGCATCCCTCTCGAACTTCGAGACCCTCAGGAATATCAGACTGACCTCTTGCGATGTCCTCCATAGAATCAAATTTGTTAGCAGAGATGATACATGATGGGGGATGTATGGTTTCCCATCGGTCCTCAGCATTGTCTTCTACTATAAATTGACGGGAGAGGGCATCTGCCTTATGTTTTTGAACCTGGAAGATATGAAATTGAAGCGAGAGATGAAAAGGGACCATCGAGCTTGTCGCGACCCCAAGCGGCGAGCGCCTTCGATGTAGAGCAGATTCTTATGATCTGTCAGAATAGTAACTGGATTTTCAGTGCCTTTGAGTAAGTGCCTCCATTCCACCAAGGCCATTTTGATGGCCAACAGTTCATGATTGTCCACGTCGTAATTCTGTTCGGCGGCGAGATTTAAAAAAAAAAAAAGAACGCACATGGGTGCCAAATATGGCAAAACATTCTCTGTATAAGAGGGGAAGGGAAATTTTGCCACCTCAAGTATACTCCAAGTTATACTCATCATAAGCTTGTTTAGCTCACACAGCTAGAGTGGTGACCTAGAAAAACAGTGGTTGTGGATTCTAGTCCTGTTGGATCTGATAATTTCAAGTCATTAGGTTGGTGTCTTATGCTTATCAACTCTATATAGTTGGTATGGAAATCCTTTTAGGATGTGTGGGAGAGTATTTAATTAAATATACTTTGCATAGCTATTAGCATATCCCTAGCCAGGTACCTCAAGTGTGCTTCTTTTTTAACACAAGCATGTCTCCATAAGAGGGATGTTTGAGGGGATATTTATACCACTGGGGAGACTTTTTAATATGTCTGTCTGTCTCCCAGTCTCTCTATTCTCTCTCTATTCTCTCTCTATTCTCTCTCTATTCTCTCTCTATTCTCTCTCTATTCTCTCTCTATTCTCTCTCTATTCTCTCTCTATTCTCTCTCTATTCTCTCTCATGTCCTCCAGTATACAATAATGGATTTTGGGTGAGATGTATTTTGACTAAACCCTCCACGGAATTCTGGGAAATAGATTTGGACGGTTCTGCCCATCATTATTTACAATTCAGTATAGTTTAAAAAATATCCAGCTAAGAATCCAGTAGAACTTTTAGAGAAAGATGAGCTAAAGGGAGGCTCTATGGCACCTTCCTTTGGTTAAAGGCAGCAAAGTAATGACAGCAGAGAACTGAAAAAAAAAACTGTTGTCTTCTTCAGTTTCTGTGCCTTTTGCTTTTGTCAGTTTATTTATGTGACATGAGTTTTGCTTTCATAATAATGTGATTATAAGGGGAATCTGTGTGAGGTAATCTATATATTGCATGGTACAGTATACTGTAGTACTGTATACATACTGTATAAATATATATTATATGCATTTATACTTCATCTCAGTAGTATTGTTGTGGGGGAAAAGGTGCTGGAACTCTAAGCAAAGAAAAATGGATTTATATAATGTAAACGGCAATAAATAATTCAGCTTTATCAAAACATGAGGTACCGTACAGTACAAATAGCTTTAATTCAATCCAAGTAAAATTCAAATCTCATTCCAAATAATTCCATAATATCTCTATGGAGTTTCTTGTTGATGCCAAAACTCCGTTCCCCTGAGCTCTCCCACAAAAATAGCCATGCAATAGCTTATTATTCTGTTTACAAAGTTTATGAAGTTTATTAAATTCAGTAAATGTACTGTACAGTATCTATCTTTTTTTAAAACCCTTTTATTGAAATGATGCAATTTCTAAACAGGTAATCAACCATAATGAACAACACATTATTAAATCTTATGACTATTCATAGGTCCAAGCAATAAAAAAAACAATACATTTTACTTTTAAATTAAAATTATCCTTCACCTTTAAGTTTTACAGCAATATAAACGCATTAATTAATGTAGACTTATGCATTCATTATCTTTATACTTCTTATCCTACATTCTTTAAATTTCTATTTATAAGGCAAAATTAAGAAGTACAATAAACTAGAAACAGTTAACAGTTAAACTCTTAACAGACTATTAACACATTGTTCCACATACAGTATGTTTCAAGACAGTCACAAAGAGTGTAATATCGATCTCAATCAATGTAAAAAATTCAATAAAACATAAGTAAAACAGAATACCCAACGTCTGTCTATTATTAATTTCTTATTGTTTTTGCATCTTAGTACACCTATGTCCATCTACATAGGAGTCTGGGATGTGCTTTGGTTTCATTCCAGCATGTGTGCTTGAGGAATTTTGTGTATATGTGGTATGTAGTTTTCACAATAATAGAAAGCAAACATGTCTCAAACCTTCAGGTGGAGGATAAGACACCATAAAGTACCCCAAATTAGATGCACTCGCCATTTTCTCACCAATAATGCCTCTCCGATTCAATAAGCGCTGATAAGCTGCCAAAAACACAAAAAATCGGCATTTTTGTTTGCCGTAAAAAACTTATCGGCAGCCGGGTGCCAATAAGACACTGTTCGGCACTCATCTGCACTTTTTGAAACCCGCTCAATTCTAGTAGCCCCGATCAGCTTTTCGCTGTTGATCGCCGCTCTAGAATTGAGATTTTCACGCCAATCCGTCCCGCCAACTAAAGTTGGCAAGTTGGTGGTGGATAAGCATCGGCAAGGGCGACACTTAGAAAAAATCAAGCCTTTTTCCTGCCTGGGATTGATGCTGAAGCTGATACCCATTAATACCAGCACCGGAGACCCCCGGCATGCATCCAAGGCAGGAAAAATGCATTTAAAGCCCACTTCATTACCTTAGCGGCTAACCGCTAAGGCAATGAAGGGGTTAACCACCCGTGCCAGGTTTATTGTGGATAGCGGGGGTGGGTGAAGGGGTATTTGACCCTTGGTGTCTGTTTAGGGCTTGCGGGGGGGTTGAGGGTGGACTTAACCCCTTCATTACTTTAGCGGTTAATACCGCTACGGTCATGAAGGGGTTAACCCCTCCGGCTACCCACCCGCAAGCCCCAAGCACCCACGTTGGGGATAATACCCACTTCACCCACCCCCGCTACCCATAATAAAAAAAATATACACTGCAGCCCCACAATAAATAACTATATATATATATATATATACACCAACAACCCCTATACCCCCCTAACATACAGTACATATATGACATTTTTGGGATGCACAGCAATGATACTATAGGACAGCGGTGGCCCTCGAGTGTTCCCCACAGGTGTCCCTGTGGGCCTACAGTACCAATTCTGTGCCCCCGAAAATAATTTAAAAAGCACATAAATACTTATAAATAAATACTGCCCGCCCCCTAACACATATAGTATAGTAATGGGCAAAATTACTATTATCCACATATGGATAATAGTGCATTTGCCCATTTAAAATACATAAAGCACAATATATACATATTGCACTCACCCATGCCCGGCTGCCACAATGAAGGCCATCCTCCTCTTCATCACCGTCCATGACCCCTCCGATGCTGCAAAACAAGAATAAAAAAAGCCAATGTAATGTCCCCTAACCCCTTAATCACCTTAGCGGTTATTAACCGCTATAGTCATTAAGGGGTTAACCCACCCTCACCAACCACTCGGGAGGCCTAAACACCCTCCCCCACTACCCACCCCATGAGGAATAACCACCCTCACCCACTACCCACAGGGAGGCCTACCCACCCTGGCAAGGGGACAATACCCCTTCCCTCAACCCCGCTACCCTCAATAAACAGGACTATATTTAATAAACAATACATAACCCACCCCCTGTGCCCACCCATAAATACATGATTTATTATTTTACATACAGGGTTAATACCCCGGGCCCACGGAAGTCCCCGGTGGTCCTGGCGAGTGTCCGCAGGCCCCACAGTGGCCCAGAGAAGGGGTGCACAAAGGGTCTGGAGGACTACGGGTTGTCCCCGTCAGGCGCCGTGGTCCTCCAGGTGGTCTCCGCGGGTCACCATGGGCCCCAAATGGGGTCTCCACGGGTTGGCCTGCGGGTGTCTGGGTGGCCCCGGGTCAGCCCCACAGGTGTCTGAGGGTCCTCGGGTGGTTCCCATGGGGGTCTGGGGGCCCTTGGGTGGTCCCTACAGGTCCGCAGGACCCCCATAGATGTGGGGCCCCCGGTTCTTCCCCGCAGGTGTCCCCCGTGAGTCCACAGCCAGTTACCCGTGGGCGTCCAGGGAGTCCTCAGGTGGTCTCCAGAGGTCCCCGCAGACCTAAGGAACCAACCCTGTATTTAAAATAAATAAACCTGTCCTATACATTTAAAGAAATAAATACCCCCCGCCAGACACATACAATATAGTAATGTGTAAAATAACTATTATCCAGATATGGATAATAGATTATTTGCCCATTATTAAACACATAAAACAGCATCAATCAAGTAAATAAATAGAGTTCTACTTACCCTCTGGCAATGAGATGGCAGTCCGGTCATATATATCTGGGTTTCTTTTGGTCAGTCTCTCCTGGGACTCAAGAACCTCTGCTCTGTCTCTCCAAAGGTCAGCTCTCAGTCAGAGCTAGGGAGGAGTTACTTCCTGTCTCAAAGGCAGGCTTTTTCTACTACCTGTAATCAGGCAGGTGGTGCTAGTTAATTTGCTACCAGCAGTTAACCACCACACTGCTGGATCAGAGGCACCTTTGTGAACAGGGATAAGTCCCCTGTTACACCCCCCTTCCCTCCTCTCTCCTCCCTTCCGTCTTCTCTCCCCCATCCCTCCTCTCTCCCCCTCCTCTCTCCCCCCTTCCCTCCTCTCTCCCCCATTCCCTCCACTCTCCCCCCGTCCCTCCCCCCGTTCTCTCCCCACTCCCCTGTCCCTCCCATTGCTCTCTCTCCCTCCATTGCTCTCTCTCCCTCCATTGCTCTCTCTCCCCCCCATTGCTCTCTCTCCCCCCATTGCTCTCTCTCTCTCTCCCTCCCCATTGCTCTCTCTCTCTCTCTCTCCCCATTGCTCTCTCTCTCTCCCCATTGCTCTCTCTCTCTCTCTCCCCATTGCTCTCTCTCTCCCCCCATTGCTCTCTCTCTCTCCACCCATTGCTCTCTCTCTCCACCCATTGCTCTCTCTCTCCCCCCATTGTTCTCTCTCTCCCCTCCATTGCTCTCTCTCCCCCCATTGTTCTCTCCCCCCCATTGCTCTCTCTCCCTCTCCCCCGCACGCTCTCCTGCCCCCGCGCTCTCTCTCGCCCTCTGCGTTCTCTCCTGCCCCCGCGCTCTCTCCCCCCTCGTGCTTTCTCCCCCCCCGCACTCTCTCCCGCTCTGGGGCAATTACGGTAATGGAAAATACTCAATTGTTGGGGAAGGTGGTGGTTTCTGGTTCATAGTGTACTTTGTTTCTCTATTGCTTGTACGGCTGATCTCTACTGTAGCAATAATTACCCACAGAACAGTCCTTCTCCACAGTGGGGTTAATTGGTATTGATATGTGTTACAGGTCACTAATGGCAATAGTATAATTCAAAAACTAAAAATTCTGTTGGGGGCGTTAAAAGATGATTTCTATTCTATGAGTAAGTTATCTTTTTTTCAGACAGAGAGACAAAGGCCGCGTCCATGGTAAGCGCGACCGCGCAAGCGGTGCAATAAAAATGCTGTAAGGCAATGAGCGCGGCCATAGACCGTGCATGCACGAGTGCGACGGGGCGCGCTGCGCATGAAGAATCGCACAATCCTACAGGCCATGTATTGCTCTAGTTACAGGCAAGCGTGATGACGAGCGCGGGCACCATGGACGCAGCCTTAGGCTCCAATATAACGCAAAAATTAGTATGATTATTTGTTTTCACACAATAATTGGAAAGGATTCCTGTAACACAGGAGATAAATATGTTAAATTGTATTGCATAATGATTTCATATTACAGAAATGTACATTAGTTAATGAGAAAAATATACATGAATAAATGCAATGATCTGAAAAGTTTTTTATGACATATGCATGCACATTCTTGAAAACATTGACATAAAATAATCTAGTGATCTAATTTTTAGGTACAATGTTTGCATCATGGCATATGGACAAACAGGGAGTGGGAAAACATACACAATGATGGGACCTCATTCTGATGATAATGCCACTCTTCCTAAAGAAATGTGTCTTGGAATAATTCCACGAGCTGCAGAGGAGCTTTTTTGGTAATAATTTTATATTATAATATATATAGATGTAGCTTGGTCCCCAGGCATCCCTTTACCTCCGCTGCAGTGGTGGAGAGTTCGGCCAGGCAGGGAGGTTACTGCCGGGCGAGCGTGTCGCCGGAGGTCCGTTGTGGCTCCCTACGCAGGGCACAGCCATTGTTAGAGTAGCTGCGCATGCACAATGATGCGTCGCACATGCGCAGAGAGCACACAGAGTTGCAGCACACATGTGCAGTACAGTAAAGGAGTGGCGGTCATTATTCCAAGGGCTCCGCGAGGGACTACAAGTCCCATAATGCACAGGGGCTGGAAGTCAAAAGCAGGCGCACAGCCAATAGGGCTGCAGGCTTTTCCTGCCGGCAAGTAGATATTTTTGGCACGCTTGATCACGCTAGTCAGTCGGAAGCATGACAGCAATGGATAGGTAAGGTCCAGGGAGAAGTACTTCACTGAACTAGGCCAGAATATCCCCTTGGTCCCAGCTAGACCCCTCACTATTAGCTTGTGTGTTGTAGGGAAGGCCCCAAGACATGGACGCTCCCCTTAGCACATTAGCGTTAGTCAGCACAACTCTGACGGACGCACGCGGTGTGCAAGGCCTGCGTCTGGGACCAGACAAGGCCATCAACCCAGAGACTATCCTAAGGTGGGACCCTCCAACCGAATACCACGCCACATGGAGGCGGATCTTCGGTGGACAGACTGATCTATGGTTTGTTAGTACCCAGCAGCACCTGGGGGCTGAAGCGCCCGGGAAGGTATATCTATATGTGCACCAACAATTCACTTGGGCAGCGCTGCCACACACTGGGTGGGATTGGCTATTGTGGCCTGGACACTTGGACACTGGTGCACCTGCACCCAAGTACTGTGGGGACATTCCGCAGGTTGGTATACCTATACACTGTGTTGTATGTGGTGTGTTGCATTGTTCCTGGTATTAGTTACTGTCCAGTAAATACTGTTACATATACCCTTGTGCGCAGTTACTGGCTGTATTGTCTTGGGAGGGGCTATCCTGTGAGGATAGGTAGAGGCGCTGTTGGTATACGCGTTACACACACCCCAGGCTCCCAGTGGCAGAGGATATATATATATATATATATATATATATATATATATATATAGTGCAGAATCAATGAGTTCTTCAGTATTAGGTGATACCTTTTTTATTGGACTAACAATTTATGTCATAGGACAAGCTTTCGAGAGTTCTCCTCTTTTCTTCAGGTCAAGCAATACTGATTTACAAAGGAACCAATGGCTAAAACAGTGTAGAGAGAGGGAAAAAAAAGACAACAGATATTTACTGTAAATAAGGTAGGGTGTTAAGTGTTTGAAGCCAGGTGACGGTGTCAAAGAAAGGTGGGGAGGGGAAGGGATGCTGGGGGGGAGAGAAAGTGGATAAGAATTGAGGCAAGCAGGATAATTACAAACAATTTTGATAGGGTGTGAGAAAACCCATGTCCGCATTAAGTTCTTTGGTTTTGGTGTCAAAGAGTCTTATCATTCTGAGTTCAAATATTTTCCGTTCTTGGGTGCTTTTAGTTACTGTATTATCTGTTTATAATATGGACAGAGGGTGAAGAAACACTCACCATCATTACGTATGACCACCATCTGAGTTCCTATATATATTTTATAACAATACATCTTTACAATTGTTTTATACGGGTCATCTGTGCTAACATTTGTTGCGGTCTGTTTGTTGTCAGGAGTTTACTGTGGGGCTAGTGCACAGCCAGGCGCTGTTGAATCTTTCAATTATGTGCGGTGCCTAAGGCTCATAACATCTGCGGTGATATTTGTGTGACACTGGTGCAGTGTTGGGTCAGGATATTAGCCTATAGGGAACCATGTTAAAAATGGTTTTTGAGGCAAAAAGTGACACTGTGTGCTCATTTGCATGTCATTTCCCAGAATCCCTTGCTGCAGTGGAAGTGCTGTATGCTGGGTGATAATGGGGAAAGGCGGGGTTGCAGACCTGCCTAAGACATGCAGATGAGCATACAGTTGTATTTGCATATTTGCTTTCCTGTGGAGGGTTTTTGTCACTTTTTTTACTCACCATAACTTAACTCAGTATTATGGTATAGCCTATCCCATAGCCTCTTTGCATACCCAGTTAAAATCAACCCCACACTGATGAGACCCATAAAGGTCGAAACAGCTGTCTGTGGGTGCCTTGGCCCTTTGGCTTAGATCAAGGCGATATGAATGCTCCTCTCGGCCTGCACAGCTATGACCAAATGCAGTACCATCCTATCTGGGGCTTCAGTAGGAAAGGTCTGTGGCAAGCATTTGGCCCTCTAGCTCGTTGAGAGGTGGTGTCCAGGCCCCGGACCACAGAACCCCTGAGCCTTTGGGCTAAGGGGGGATGGCATTCGAACAACCAGCCCTTCGGGGCTGGGGTGCACCCGCACAACCCTCGAAAGAGGGGAGATGATGCGAACTCCCTTGCGGGCCTCGGGCCAGAGGGAGGAAGAGACGGATGTCCTGAATCCTAACGGAGGAAGGCATCAATGTCCCTGGAGACCTAGGCTTTCGGGCTGAAACCTTCAGGGAAACTGTGTTCTGAGGGCGGGTCTGACTTCGGTTGGACAGTCCAAAGGCATGCTCCCGAACCACTAAAGTGGTTTGGGACCCGATGAGCGAGAGGGTGCAACCCTCTCGGGAAAAAAAAAAAAGCTGTCTGTGGGTGGTTTTCTGGGTATGCACCTTAACCCTGGCTGTGTTCAAAGCTGTGACCATGCAGCAAGCTTAAGCCTATAGGGAACCATGTTAAAAATGGTTTTTGAGGCAAAAAGTGACACTGTATGCTCATTTGCATGTCATTTCCTAGAATCCCTTGCTGCAGTGGAAGTGCTGTATGCTGGGTGATGATGGGGAAAGGCGGGGTTGCAGACCTGCCTAAGACATGCAGATGAGCATACAGTTGTATTTGCATATATATATATATATATATATATATATATATATATATATATATATATTGTAAACAAATATATAAATTCACAGTGCTTCTCCGTGTAGGGAGCATGCAGCTAGTGAAAACATTGGCCTTACATTTGTGTAAAACAGACAGTGAATCCCTACGCTTCTCCAAAGAGCCACCAACAAATGGGAAAATAAATATTCACAGTAAAAACTAAATCTGTAAAACAAAGGAGACTTTTGGTTACATAATTTGATCAAATAATGATAAGCCTGCTAACCACACCAAGGTAAGTCTCAGTAGCAGGTCCCTATGCTAAATGTATACTAATGTAAAATAGTGGTGCCCACTAGGAGAATGCTGCTAAGGATTTAATTCGGCCCAACATAAAATGTAAACAAATATATATATATTCACAGCGCTTCTCCGTGTAGGGAGCATGCAGCTAGTGAAAACATTGGCCTTACATTTGTGTAAAACAGACAGTGAATCCCAGCGCTTCTCCACATATATATATATATATATATATATATATATATATATATATTAAAGTAACAGAAATATAGACAGCGCCCTTCACACACTACACCTAAATTGCTGCAGTACTGATAAATGTGGCAAGTGTTTGCACCTGGTAGATTAGCTTATTATAAATTGGTTAAATCAATATTATATGGCATGAATTACATATATAACTTGCTTAAAAATTAAATAAAAAACAAAAAGAAGTGTGCATATAATTACAAATATTATTATCAAAATGAAAAATAAATGATAAAAATAATAATAAAAATAAATTTGCTAAGCAAATTGCAAAAAATGACACAAATTGTGTCATAGGACTAAGCTAGACAAAAAATACAAGTAAAATAGGCTCATTGGATAATCAAAATTGTAGACACATGAAAAACAATATGAAAAAATGAGCCAATATGAAAAGTTATAAAAAGAATACTTAAGTCCTCATAAAGTCCATGATAAGTAGATTACAAAAGTCCAGGCTGCTTCTTCTTGGGCTCACCAAACTCCCACAGTACCTTTTAGAGAAAAAGAAAAAAGAAGCGCCCGATCCTTGTGTAAAATCAGATGAAATTTTTTTTAATACATCATGGGCAAGACAATTGCACACTTACAATTTGTCCGATAAAATAAGGCATATTATGGGACCAGCCCATGCACCAACTGAAGACTCCACGGTCACCTCTGTGTGTGTAGGTATCCACAATGGTTCCAGATCTTGTGTCTGTATCAGCCGCTGTCTCCAAAATGAAAGTTCTTTATTTTAGGAGCGCTTATTTACCGCGTGCGGCCGCCATTCACCTCTCTTGTGGAACACCGGGACCCGGAAAGATCTTTACACACGTCCTTACGTCCTCACGCTGGTGCAAGGAACTGCTCGACCACCGTAGCTTCAATGCCAGAAACCAGAAAACGCTCCTATGTGCTTCCTGCACCACTGTATTTCTGTATCTTCTTTCCCGGAAGTGGAGACAATGACTAGTTATTGTCTCCACTTCCGGGAAAGAAGATACAGAAATACAGAGATACAGAAATACAGTGGTGCAGGAAGCACACGGGAGCGTTTTCTGGTTTCTGGCATTGAAGCTACGGTGGGCGAGCAGTTCCTGGCACCAGCGTGAGGACGTAAGGACGTGTGTAAAGATCTTTCCGGGTCCCGGTGTTCCACAAGAGAGGTGAATGGCGGCCGCACGTGGTAAATAAGCGCTCCTAAAGTAAAGAACTTTCATCTTGGAGACAGCGGCTGATACAGACACAAGATCTGGAACCATTGTGGATACCTACACACACAGAGGTGACCGTGGAGTCTTCAGTTGGTGCATGGGCTGGTCCCATAATATGCCTTATTTTATCGTACAAATTGTAAGTGTGCAATTGTCTTGTCCATGATGTATTAAAAAAAATTTCATCTGATTTTACACAAGGATCGGGCGCTTCTTTTTTCTTTTTCTCTAATATATATATATATATATATCTCTATATATCATACATACCGGCAGTCCCTCGGTTATCCGACACAAATGCGTTCCTCAAAAGGCGTTGTACAAGCGAACAAGCGAGTTAAGAAATGGGGAATCAGGAGGGAAAGGGAGAATCATAATCACATAGATAGGCGGGAGGTCCCCCGCCCTTTTTCCCCTCTTTCCCCCCTGTGTTAAAGAAAGGTTCCGTTCCTGAAGGCATTTTTAACACTAAAATACACCAAATATTTTATGCAGGCAATAAGATATGCAGCACACACATAAATTATATAGTGTATATACTGTATTATATATATAATATAATATAACATAATAAATAATATATTATATAGCATAATATAATATTATATAGTATAATATTATATATATATATATATATATATATATATACGCTCTTACGATGCTTTGCGGCTGCCTGAAATAGTGGAAAAAATATATATTTCTGGAGCCCTAAGAAGCTAAATGTAATATAAAGCAATAATAACTGCAATATAAACAGTGATAAGAAAAATAAAAAATGTATAAATAAATAAATTGGTATACAACCCGGCCTGAAGAAATCAGCCAAGATCCTGGAGGTGCTCCATATATAGTGAGATCAAATATATGAAAAATAAAAACAAACACAAAACATAGCGTGATACTGTAACAGAAAAACTAACTATAATAAACAAACACTACACAATACAATGAACTATCAAGATTTACAATTCTAATGGAAGCTGACAGGTGAATAGCACAAATGAGTGACATTTATTAAAACACAAATTTAAAATATATATAAAATATCCATACGTGAAATGTCCCATAGAAACCACAGCTGCTGTAGGTGAAATACCCACTTACCAGATGGAAAGTGGTAATGCGCAGTGGATATATTGGAGAGTATCCCCTCTCATCTGTAATGCTGGAGACCTCCTGGGTAGTAGCTAGACCCCACGGTGTAGCTTAGAAATGTCCAAGATGATGTTTCACGAACATGCAGTGATGCACAAGGGCCAGCTTCAGAACGCTTCCTGCAGAAGGTGTGAGGCATAAAACAGCGAGTGGGCTCTCAAACAGCAGCTGAGTATCAGGGACCACCCTTCGCATTTCGAAAGCTTCTGCCTTCTTCGTCAGGGATATAAGCTGTAACCTACAGAAACCTTGTTGCATAAGACGTCACAGCCTATGTGTATCTATAGTGTCTGCTTGTAATGTTTTAACATTGCCAGTTAGCCTTCTGCATATATTAAATGGTGTCACTTCTAATATTGAGAGTCCCTCTAGTAGTATAGGGGAATTACCTCTTGGTACCTGTGTAATAATTAGAATAATTCTACTGTGCTACTCTATTGTGCTGTACAGTATGTGCTGGAATTTAGGAGTGCTATATTGTGTGATATAACAGCGTACCATAGCTGTTCACAGTCATTCTTGTCCCTCACCACCGGGGTTTTAATTCACAATGTAAATAATGTACACACTGAGAGATTAATATATGTTTAATAAAATGTTATTATTTTTTGTTGTATTCCCTATAGAGGTAGCTTCCGTGACCAGTCTTCTACTAGTACAACTATAGCCAGTATACTATAGTATATTCTATTACACAGACTATAGGTGTTTCAATATCTTTAAAAGGTTGAGTGCAACAATTTGGGAACTATTCTGATCCTCTGTGATCAGACCTTGTATTTCTGTGTTGTTTTTTCCCAATTGCACCCCTTCTATGGCGTTACAGCGCTTCTAAGATAATAGGGTTGAGCGGTGTTACGCCGATGCTCGCCACAAACCGGGACTGGACCGCGGGGCTGATGTGGGGTTACATTACCACCGACCTTAGTCCGCGCAGACTGATCCGGAGTGCGCAGTTCGTAGTCGTACATCGCAGGGTCAGGATTGGAGAAGGCAGCATCGTCGTTATTGAAGCCAAAGTCGGGGTAGGAGAAGACAGGACAATCGATGGCCGAAGCAGGGTCAGGATAGAAGACATCCGGGTGGTCGTAGTCGTAGCAAGGAATCGGCAACAAGCAGACAGGAGTTCCCCGCTTCAGCTTAGGAGCGTGAGCGCGGGAGTGGCCTCTGCGCGAGGAGCGGCCTCCGCCCATGACGCCGATCTCAGCAGGAGGAGACAGCAGGCTGGCCAAAGTTCACCGCAGGGCAGCATCGGGGAGAACCAACGCTTCAGTGCAGAAGTCCAAGGCAGGCCACTGCAAGCGGATAGCAGCAGGTACCGGTGCTGGCAACACGCTTCAGCACAGGGGAAATAACAGGCCTCTGGATACTCAGGAACTTGGAAGGTAAGAACGCTAGGAGAGAGGCCTGGGGCGGTTTGTGGCAGAGACAGTAACATCCCAGGTAGGAGATTATGCACGGCACTGTTTCCGTGCCAATGCCCAGGATATAAAGGGTGGAGATACAATCACAGGAGGAGGGTGTGTGAGTATTCCTCCAATGATGTAGCACAGGCAGAAGCTGCAATGAGAAGCAGCACATGTGCCATTGATTGCCAGAGGAAGTTTCTGCAACTTCAGAAGTCTGCAAAAACTATAATCAAAGCCAGGAGTGGATTCCTTACAAGCGGTGAGCCTCCTCTTCGTATATCTATACTGCAAAGGGAGCCTATTTGTGGAGAAGGTTTTACCACTGGTAACACCAGCCACAGCAGAGAAAAGTCCCTACACGAAGATAAGGACGAAGAGAGATATCTGGACTCGCAAGCCCCTACTAGATATCCTACATATGCCATTCGAGAAAGACAAAAGATAAATCTAGTTCAATACATATCTTTTTAATGGTATCACTGACCCTACTGTATGTAAACAAGTGGTACATTAAACTGATATTACACATGCCTCATTGAACCCCTTTTTATATAGAACAAAATGCATGTAAATGCAATTAAAAACTCTTAACTGACCGCTTTGTAATAATTAGATGTAGCCGTGACCCCTGATTCACCCTGAAAGAGCGGGAGGTTGCGCTTGCACAGAGTAGTTGCAAAAGCCCGCGAAAGAGGAGAGTGCATTTGGTGGGAGGGAGCAGACCCTTGTCCCAGCAGTCCCTCGAGGAGAGTCAGGTGAGAGAGTTGAGCCAATGGGCTGAGGAGATGCAGAGATATAGGGAGGTGGTTGCACGCACGTGGAGGTAGAGCTGGTTGGAGAGGAGAGGAGACGGAGTGTCTGTGAGGGGAGGTTGATCTGCCCCGGCGCAGGCCATGTGCCCCAGGCCCAGTTAGCCCTGAGTCACGGTAGAGACAAGATGAGCTAGGCATCGCCTTAGTGAGGTTCCTGTTCCCATAGTATCTTTAGACCTTGATCGGGACTATACTTTCGAGTGGGAGGTCTGGGCTCAGACCCCGCTTGTTGTTGCCGGAGTCTGGGTGGGAGCGCCCCGGACCTTCGAGAGAGAGAGGGAGAGAACGGTGTCGACGTACCGAGACCCTTTGTGAAGACCGTGGCAGTCCCGAGCACTGGAGTGCTCGGCAGGTATTTCATCAAGTGCACCAACGGTACCATTCATTCACTCGAGACACAGTGGCTGCGCAGTCACCCATACACACATATAGTGGCCTACAGTGAGCGGGAGGACTAATCCGTTAAGGATCGGACACGGGGTGGGATTACCCGGTGGAGGGTGTGGGAAGTATTGTTGGCGTCCGCCGTGGCGCATGTTTGTTGGGCGTCCGCCGTGGTGCAAGATAGTGTTGGCGTCCGCCGTGGCGCGATATATAACGCATATATATATTGGGATGTTATGGTATGTAATTAAATGTGAGCTTTGTCTGCAAGTAAAGGAGGTTGGTTAGAGAATTTGGCTGTGTGAGTGTAATTCTTGCATATACGTCCTGCGAAGACCCACTCCCCCGTTGGCGGGAGCTGTCGCAGGTGGAGGCGCTGCACCCGTTATAAATATTGCGCGCACCCCAGGCTCTCCGTGGCAGAGACATAGGCCATGTGAGCCTACAGGTAACACAGCACAGAGTAGCGTCTTGCTAGTGATAGGAAGCAGGGCTACATTTGGAGGCGCTGCTGAGAGCTTAGTCATGGGGTGCCCCTCAAATCTAAATTGTTATCACCATGGCTCTGCCTACCCATCACGAGATACGAGACTGGGCCCGCCAAGTACGCACGCCTATCCATCGCGCCGTAGCGATGGCCCGAGTGCCCATAGCCTTACCCTTAGAGACTTTACAGACGGCCTTGTGACAACTCCCGGGTTTTGCCAAAGCTCGCCTGGTAGATGTACTGGTAGATCACGACTCTAAGTGGAATACCTTGCTTGTGGACTGTCGGCGCAACCTGTTAGCGCGCGAACCTGCTGTTCCTCAATCTCTGGCCTTGCCCGATGCACCGCCCGGCGGTAGTCCTTTTGTCTACCCCCTCCCAGATCTCCTCGTATGTCCGTTGGATGAGGACGACCCCACCCTCCCTTTGATTCACTATGCCGCGAGCGACGTCGGTAGCTGCCGGTCTGTGTCCAGTGATCCAGGATCAAGCATCTCCGCTGAGGCTGGAGTGAGTAGTAATATGCTGCAAAAACGCAATGAGAAGATAGACCAGTTATCAAGCCCACCCAGTTTGCCGCCGCTAGTCGAAGCGCTTACCTTAGCCACCCACGCCCAGAACTACCGGAAGCTAAAAGCCTTCTCGGGGACCCTCCCTGTGCCTACCGGGGAAGATGGGGTAGAAACTTGGAAAGAACACACGCGGGGGGTAATGGAAGAGTGGTCGTGCACCGATGTGGTAAAAAGACAGAGACTCATGGAGTGATTGCGGCCCCCAGCGGCCACTCTGATCAGTATACACCGCGAGCAGTACCCCGATCTAACCTCTCGCTTGATGATAGAGTTCCTGGAAGAAGCCTATAGCGTGAAAGAGGATGACGGGGCAATGTGGGCCAAGTACTATGCCATAAATCAGAGGGAGGGGGAAGAGCTGTCCGCCTATATACACCGCGTGCAAATATCTCAAAACTATACTCAAAGGAAGTGCTGAGAAGAAGGAGGAGCCACCGGACAAGCCAGGCTCAGAGAAACCGCCTTTCACGGGACGGTCGTCCCCTCCGCCTGATCGCCGGGCTACCCCCAGAGATATGTCATGCTACAAATGTGGGAAGCGGGGGCATCTATCCTATGATTGTCGCCTGGGCACTTCTCGACACCGGAGTCCCTCCCCCAAGAAGTTCCCTTCCCAGGCTATGTTCTGCGGGGTGTATGCGACGGATGCCGACCAAGACGGGACCCCTTCCGGAGGGGCAGAGCCGGTAGAAGATGGTAGTCGGGTGGGACCTGTAGCGTTGATCCGGGTCCTAGTGGATGTAATCTACTCCTCTGCACTACTAGACACCGGATCCCAAGTCAACATCATATACCGAGGGTTCTATGATCGTCATCTTTAAAAGCGTCCGCTGCGACCGGCTGACCACATCAAGGTACGCGGGCTAAGCAATGATGACTACCCCATCGATGGGTTAGTGACCGTGGATCTGGAAATACAATAGCTCAAATCGGGAAAATCTCACCCCATGAAGGTGGACGCCTTGGCGTGTCCGGAACCCCGAGTCACCCCCAAGTACCCTTTTATACTCGGTACCAATGTGCAAGCAGTCATCCGGGCCTATCTACATGAGACTAAAGAGCTCCCCATGTCCAGCCTACAGCTGCAATTGGTTCAAGCAGACCCAGCCCCGCCCCCTCTCCTTCGGATGACTACGGGCTGTTGTTCTGCGGACGGAGGGGTTTGACGCGGCTTTTCCCCGGAGAAACGCAAAGAATTCCCGCTTGGTGTGCTTATGCGGAGCGCCTAGCCGAAGACCAGCAATTCTCGCTAGAGAGTACCTCAGGTGAGGATGTACGGCGAGGGTATAGGCTCATACCCGATTTCCGCCATTGGCAGGCCACCATTCCTCGACGGATTGATGTGATGGTACAGAATCTATCGCCCTTCCCCCTGGTCATCGATGTGGGGCAGCGGATAGGAAGAATCTATCCTGTTAGTTCAGTGGAAGAAGCCGTGCAAGTAAACACGACACTAGTGGAAGGAACAGGGACGGCCCTAGACTTTGATTTTGGCTCGTCCGAGTTGCCTGGAGCCTGGAAGGAACGGTTACGGGTGCAACTGGAACAGAGACGATCCGTATTCTCTACCGGGGAGATGGATGTGGGGTGTAGTCGCAACGCCCAGCACACCATTCACATGACGGATGAGAAGCCCTTCAGAGAGTGTTCTCGCCGACTCGCTCCCAGGGATGTGGAGGATGTGAGGGCGGCTATCATGACATGGAAGCCGCCGGGATTGTCAAAGAATTCCGAAGTCCCTACGCCTCTCCTATAGTGGTTGTGAGAAAGAAAAATGGAAACGTGAGACTGTGTGTAGATTATCAAACGCTGAACAATCAGACGGTGCCGGATCAGTATAACCTCCCTCGCATAGAGGAGATCCTCGATACCTTACACGGGAGCCAGTGGTTCAGCGTACTGGACCTACAGTCTGGGTACTATCAAGTCCCTATGAGCCCAGAGGATCAAGATAAGACAGCCTTCGTCTGCCCCTTGGGGTTTTATCAGTTCACCCGCATGCCCCAAGGCATATGTGGGGCACCAGCCATCTTCCAGCGGTTAATGGAGAAGACGTTGGGGGACCTCAAGCCCCGAGAATGCCTGGTGTACCTAGATGACATCATAGTCTTCCGGAAAACCCTGGAAGAACACGAGGTCCGTCTCTTGAAGGTACTGGATAGACTGTCCCAAGAAGGCCTCAAACTCTCTCTGGACAAATGCCGGTTCTGCCAGACCTCAGTGACGTATGTAGGACATATAGTGTCCGGTACCGGAATTGCCACTGATCCCGCCAAAATAGAAGCTGTTGTTAACTGGCCTCGTTCGGAGAATGTGTGGGAGCTGCGTTCGTTCCTGGGATTCTGCGGCTACTATCATCGATTTGTGGAGGGGTACTCACGTAGGGCCAAAGCCCTCAACAGCCTGCTCCGCATATACCCGTTGGAGGCGGGCCAGAAGACCAACTCTGCCAGATAGCCCTTCGGGGACAAATGGACCCCCGAGTGCAACCAAGCCTTCCACGACTTGAAGCAGAGCCTGACGGCTGCTCCGGTCTTGGCCTACGCCAATCCCAACAAACCCTACATCCTACACGTGGATGCCTGCCTGAGTGGCCTAGGAGCCGTGTTGCATCAAAAATATCCTGAGGGGTTGCGACCCGTACCGTATATCAGCCGTAGTCTCACGGTCAGTGAGCAGAATTATCCAGTACACAAGCTCGAGTTCTTGGCCCTTAAGTGGGCCATAGTGGACAAACTTCGGGACTATCTGTACGGGGTGTCGTTCGAGGTACGCACCGACAACAATCCTCTCACCTACATCATGACCTCCGCCAAACTTGATGCGGCCGGACATCGCTGGCTGGCCGCGCTCTTCAATTACAACTTCACCTTGAAATACAAACCTGGGCCTTTGAACATTGGAGCTGACGCCTTGTTGAGGCGACCGGGGTTGACCCCTACAACCGATGAAGATCAGTGGGAAGAGATTCCTGGACCCGGGATAAGAGCGCTCTGTTGCACGGCCGCCATCATAGATGAGCAAGTAGCCTTTTCGGAATTGCGGGTAGCTTACTCCCTAGGTTGCGCCTCTACTGCTATTCCTGAAGCCTATCGTGACCCGAGTGGGATGCATGTTACCCCCGATCAAATCATTGCCTGGGAGGATATGGTACGTTACCAAGAACAAGATCCAGTCGCCGGGACTATCCGTGATGCCATTCGTCAAAATCGACGGGGCATGCTTCGCCAGACTCCGGGGGATGTCGGAGGTATACTGATGCGGGAGGCGGACAAATTTGAAAACCAACATAGGCTGTTGTACCGAGTGGTGATATATCATGACCACCCGGGTCGCCGACAACTAGTGTTACCAAAACGACTACAATACTTAGTGTTGAAAGCTCTCCATGATGAACACGGACATCTGGGGGTAGACAAGACTTTTGGACTAGTGGGAGATAGATTTTTTTGGCCAAAAATGAGAGAATCAGTGGAGCATCACTGTCATAGGTGTGTGCGGTTTATCCAACGCAAGACTCTGCCCACTAGAGCTGCCCCCATGGGCCACCTAAAAAGTATGGGACCTATGGATTTAGTCTGCATGGACTTCTTGTGCATCGAGCCCGACACCTATGGTATAGGGAACGTGCTGGTCATCACTGATCATTACACCCCGCTACACCCAGGCCTTTCCGACCAAAGATCAAAAAGCCATTACGGTGGCTGAGGTGCTCTGGGAGAAGTATTCCATGCATTATGGGCTTCCTCAACGTCTGCACTCCGACCAAGGACGGGACTTTGAAAGTAAGCTAATAAAAAAATTGCTGAACCTCCTACACATAAAAAAGTCCCATACTACCCCTTACCACCCAGAAGGGGATGCTTTACCCGAACGTTTCAATCGCACTCTGCTGGACATGCTGGGCACGCTAACTGGTGTAGAGAAGACTAAGTGGAGTCGCAATGTGGAGACTCTGGTCCATGCTTATAATTGCACCCGACACGAATCTACCGGGTTCTCGCCCTACTTCCTCATGTTCGGCCGTGAAGCCCGTCTACCAGTGGATATCCAGTTGAGAGTCTCCACCGATGGGGTACACAATACTACCCATTTTCGCTACATACAAAGATTACAAGAGAATCTACAGAAGGCCTATGGGCAAGCCGAGAGATCCACAGAAAAACTGAATGCTAGGAACAAAAGGCGTTATGATCACAAAGTGAAACATAGAGACATTAAACCTGGTGATGCCGTACTTCCCCGCAACCTGGGAGTACCGGGAAAACATAAGTTGGCTGACCGTTGGCGGGAGGGGGTGTACGAAGTTATTTCTCAAATGCCTGGCCTTCCAGTCTACCGCATCAAAGACTCGGAGGGTTAGATAAAGACGTGGCATCGTAATCATCTGCTCCCTATTCCCCAAATAGAAGAAGGAGACTTGGAGTGGCCTACATCTCCCCTGAGTGGAGACATGTCATCAGGAGAAGAAAGTCTGGAAGATCCAAAGGAAGGAACCTCTCAAAGGGGCCTTCCGGCCGCGGGGGCATCTCCCGGAGGTGCTACGGGCAAAGAGCCCCTTGGCCCAATGACAGAGAAGCTGACTCCACTGAGTTAGCCGCTAGATACCCAGAGCCCGTGCTTTGTGCCACAAAGAGACTTTATAAATATACCCAGCCCCTCAAGGGCAGAGTTGGAAAGGCCCGATGAGAATTGCTACTCTCCAGAAGAGGTAGCTGAAGAACCAATTCGCAGAAGCCAAAGAGATGGCCAACCTCCAACGAGGCTGGCTTATGATCAGTTCGGGGCACCCCATTATGAGGCTCAGCAGTGGGCTCGCAGACAGGTCCAATCCGTTATTATCATGTTCAGTGAAATGTACACGTTGACATAGAGACCAATGTATTTTTCCTTATATAACTGGTTGTGCTGTTATCGTTGTCCAAGCGGGGCCGTTGGAATCCACAGGGGGGAGGATGTAGCCATGACCCCTGATTCACCCTGAAAGAGCGGGAGGTTGCGCTAGCACAGAGTAGTTGCAAAAGCCCGCGAAGGAGAGTGCAATTGGTGGGAGGGAGCAGACCCTTGTCTCAGCAGCCCCGCGGGGAGAGTCAGGTGAGAGAGTTGAGCCAATGGGCTGAGGAGATGCAGGAGATATAGGGAGGTGGTTGCACGCCCATGGAGGTAGAGCGGGTTGGAGAGGAGATGGAGTGTCTGTGAGGGGAGGTTGATCTGCCCCGGCGCAGGCCTTGTGCCCCAGGCCCAGTTAGCCCTGAGTCACGGTAGAGACAAGCTGAACTAGGGATCGCCTTAGTGAGATTCCTGTTCCCATAGTATCTTTAGACCTTGATCGGGACTATACTTTCGAGTACTTTGTTGTTGCCGGAGTCCGGGTGGGAGCGCCCCGGACCCTCGAGAGAGAGAGAGAGAGAGAGAGAGAGAGAGAGAGAGAGAGATAGTCCAGCTCTCTTAAAGGCCAGGGCTTATGCCCAAGCCTCGTGGCAGGAAGCACAGCGTCCGCTGGATCAATAACTAGCGAATAGCTAATGGGGCAGGATCCCTAACCTAGGGCCTGTCCCTATAACACTCAACTAGGGTGACTCAGGGCTATCTGGGGCCTAGGGGAGTGCTGGCCTAGTGTAGAGAGTCACTGACTCCTGCACTCTACCTCCTTCCCCTAGCTGCTCCTTTCAACCACTGCCTGTCTCCAAAACCCAGCGAAATTTATCTATTTGGTCCCAAGCAGAGAGCTCCTGCAGCCCTATTGGCTCCCTGGCATCATGGGGCCGCTCCAGAGGCTCATGGGACTTGAAGTCCCATTACAGAGCCCTCCTCTCATTGGTGGCCTCTCGCGCGATTATCCTGCGCATGCGCAACCTTCCCCGTCTTCTCCCCACGCCGAAATGTCTTCTGCGCATGCGTGCGCAATCGCCTATGGCGGCGCCCTGCACCGGGACCCGACCGCGTCCTTGCCAAACGGCCCCTTCAAGGAGTCGCGCTATCCGCGCATACGCCCCCGCATCTCCCCACAAGCGGCTACTACCTCCCTACTGCCTCGGTGTGTGTCGCTAGGGGGGGGCATCACCACAGCGGGGGACCTGGTTACATATGTTTCAGCCATTCAAATCTGACTTCGGATTTTTAATTGAATCTGCCATTTTGAGACTAATCTGTGGGTCAAAAGAACTGACCAATCTGCGTTGGACTCGGATTTAGTTGGAGAATTTGCCCATCTCTAGTGATGATGATAAAGTTAAATCAGTGAAAGGTGCTGCTGTTGGTATACCAACTACTCACAGCAAAACAAAAAGAGAAAGACTGCACACTCAATAGCACTCATCTTTTATGTAAATAATCTGTAAATTTGAGGTCTATACTAATTAGATAAATTACGGTAATTTGTTTCTACATGTGTTAAACTTTGTGCGTAAGACTCAGAGAAAATAATGTCCATTCCTTTTTTAGGTTAGGTTATGTTATTTTGCCAAGATTTCATGGAGTTTAGTAAATCCAGCCCCCCAAATTCATGCATATATATTTTTGTAGGTTTTTGTGTACAGAGTAAAGTCCAGAAAACAGAAATGCTGCTCAGCTTCTGTTAGATCCTCCTCAGCAAATGTTGCAATGTAATAACAACCATTGAGAGGGCATGTAAAAGGTATTAGGTAGGCACCTGAGGTAAATATAGACACACATGAAATGTCACAGTACTCTCAATATTGGCACATGTTCCTGAAGGGGGTACTTCAAAAGGCAATATAAAGTACTACTATTAAATATTAAATCCAAAGCCTGTACCTTTAATTCTTAGTGTGTGCCTGCTGCCTATCTCGTAGAATCCCTGCCAGTCCTGGCGTGCAGTCCATCAGGTTAGATCCAGAAATCTCGCGGTGTATGAATGGAGCACTGAATCAGGCAAAATATTCCTAGGTGGCCCCATAAAAAACGTAGTTTATTGAAGTCTCGTAGAAAAAACAAATGTGCACCCCAACATGTTTCATGCTCCCCAGTCCACCATATCATGGTGTATGACGTAGCACCAGAGAATACTTTTTAAGTAGCAGTGCCAAACCAGCTGAGTTCCTCAGAGGTAGAGGATTGGTCCATCAGAGGGGAAGGTGGTCTGTCACCATTGGACAAGCCATGGGAAACTCCTCCTATGGGAGGGATCTAAAACACTCCCCTCACTGAAAGCCAAAAACATCATGCCACTGATACAAGTCACATAACATAAGTGCTATTAGCAATTTTTGGCTTATAGGGCTTTTGCCCATTCCTGGGTGTGGTGGTGGTGGGTGGGTTGTTGGTGGTAGAGGGGTGGGTGAAAGGTGTTATTGCCCCAGGGTGGGTGGTTAGGCCTCCCAAGTGGGTAGTGCGAGGGGTTAACGCCTTAATTACCTTAGGGTTTACTACCACTAAGGTAATTAAGGGGTTAACCCCATCCTGCTAAGTACTCGGGGGGCCTGACTTCCGACCCTGAGGCAACTACACCCTTCACACACCCTATTAACCTATAAACCACTAAGGTAATTAAGGGGTTACTGGTGTTTTAATGGTTAGGCATTGGCCCAGTCTGGGATGTTTGTGCTGGTGAGGATGAAGAGTATGGCTTTCATCCTCGCGGGAAGGAGTTAATAAAACATTTTATTTATGTAATTTATATTTTATCATACAGTAACCTGTATTTGATTAGGCAAAAGTGGTTTTAATAGAGATGGGTGAAACTGTCAAAATTACGTTCTCAAAATTCCTCAAATTATTTTGCCAAAATCTGCAAGATGATTTTATACTTGAAAATTTGTGCGGATTCATTTAAATTTGCCATTGACTGCAATCAAAGCGGATTTTTTTAGAGTCCGCAGACAGATTTTTGACAAGGAACACACGAGCACACACACAATTTCTAGTTTTACTAGCAGTTGCTAGTTGTATATATATCCCATCAAACGGACCTTCAAAATAAATTAGGGAGACATGGCTATGCTGATAAAGGAGCACACCTGAGCGATATGCTAATGCAAAGTTTATTTAAATGAGTCCAGTCCCACACTTTCTAAAAAGATTTCCATACCAACTCTGTAGATGATAATAAGCCTAAGGCACCAATCAAATGTCTTTAATAGTGTCAAATCAGACTAAAACCCACAACCACTGCTTTTCGAGGCGCAGCTCTAGCAGTGTGAGCAAGACTCCCTGACACAGCTGTGCTCCACCTTGTTTTTAATCGTGTGGGTCATAAAACATGTTTTATTTAATCTCTATTAGAATACAAGGCAATCCTTTAAATTAGGTGTACTTCTAAATATTCCAAGTGGGTAAGCAAAATGATAAGCAATGAACGATGTCTACAGTATATATTGATATTTGCAGAACAAAAGACTCCTGATTTAGCGCTTGTGTTATAATGCAGATTGAAAAATCAAAATGCATTAAATCACAAACCGGATTCTTCAGAGAGCAGTCACCCTGAAAAAGATACTATCCCCTTAAATAGATAGGTACATACAGTAGAAGGGTTTTAATGCCTCCTGTAAAATCTATATAAACAAGATTGCACAGATCTGGTCTAACAAGTTGAAAATGTATAACATCCATATAGTACAAAGAATATTAATCTACAAATAATAATAGTGCTTGTTTGTTAAACCACAGTTATTACTGTCTAATACCTAGAGTAGCAGAGGTGGCACCCATTTTCTTCTAACCCAGTAGAGTGAGGTTAACCATGTTCTGTTCATCTTTCATTTAAAGTCACCTGGCCTCAATAACTCATAACCTTCAGTACATATTATTACTTTGTGCTTGAAGTGCTTTCAAGGTTACAAATAAAATCAACAAAATAGATATCCCTTAGAGATATGATGTTAGTAATGTGCACTGGAAACAATCAGCTGGTTTAGCTCACACCACTAGACCTGTTGTTCTGAATAACACATATTGTTTGGGTTAAACTTCTGATCCTGTTGGGTCTGACACCATATCCCATTCCTAAGCTGCCTTAGACTTGTCAACCCAATAACACTTTGGGCCTCATTCTAGTACTGTAGCTCCGGTAACCAAGTCACAGAGGCATTTCAGCAGCTATCGCAAAATTTAGCTACTATACTGTAGGTAGCTTTTCTGAAAGCCTCAATAAGTTGGTAAAATTGCACTGGGAAGGCCTTTTTTGGGCGATTTCTCGCTCCTGGTCAAACACACTACGTGGGAGCAGCAAAACATTTGGAAATCGCATTTTTTCAGATATCATGCAATTCTATTAGCTCCGATTAGTTAGTGCTGGATTTGCGGGTTTATCAAAGATTCATCTCACCAGTCCAAGGCTGGCGAGATGGGATCTGCGAGCAGGACTTTGAATAAAAAAATTATCTAAAGGGGCACAGATAAATACATTAGCAGTCAATGGGCAATGAAAAACATAAAAATAAATAAATACAATACAAAATAATCTGAAAAAGACATTTACATACATTCAATATTTGTCTTGCCTTCCGAATCACGGCGTATCAGGAAGCTCTCGACCAAAGATATCATCCACTGCAATCACTGCCATCCTCCCCGTAGATCAGCATCAGGTAAAACAATCTTCTTTCTTCCATCTTCTTCTTGCATCATTTTCTTCTTTTCTTCCATCTTCTTTATTTGTAATTCAATGTACCCCATGTTAAATCCAAAATGGATGTTGACTCGTCGGCATCTTCAGTTAAATTGAGACGGAACAGGCCTTATATAATTATATTTTAGGGTCAGATGGTCTATGTCCAATCTTATTGGGCTCTGTACCATTTGACAGTCTTTTTTTTTTTAAATGTTAAGGATGTGACGTCATCTCAAAGGGAGGTACGTCACATCCTTAAATTCACATGGCTGACATCACATGGTACTGCAACCAATGAGATTGAAGACAATCCCTTTCAGGAAAAGCCCTGACATAGTTTCCTAAATCTCCCTCTCTTACAGTTCCTTGTCTGTCCACCAGGTGTGCTCTGGGTTTTCCTCTGTTTGTCTCTTCTTGGGTACTTCTGTCTTCTTTCTCTGCCTGCCTTATAGATTCCTGTTCCTGCACCTCTTTGCCTTTTTAGGGGCTGACTCCCTCTGCCCTGATCCATTTCTGTTTGTTCTGTATTGAGTCCTTTACATTTTAAAAGCCGTTGCCTATGATCTGGCTTGTCCGTGTTTCTTTCCTGCTCCCTGGTCTCAGTTCCTGCTCCTCTGCTCTGTTCCTGCTACCCAGCCCTGTTTCTGCTACTCTGCTCTGTTCATGCCTTCCTGCTGCCGACCCCTGTCTGGACCCTAATGATCCTGCTGGCTACCTGCCACTGAACTCTGTCTGTTATACCAAACACGTTATCTCCCGCCTGCCTCCGACCCCTGCTTGACCTGGACGATCCTGCCTGCCACTGAACCCTGTCTGTGACCCCGACCATGCTATCTGCTGTCTGTCTTCAAGCCTAAGGAGCCTTGCCCACCTGAGGAGTCTTGCCTGTGTCCGTGCGGCGTCTGTGCATAGCTAGCATGCGCCGTGCATTGCCGTCAGGTCTCTTCAGTGTTTCCTTTCCTAGCAGCATGGCGCCTGCGTGCAGGTTGCGGCTGACACACGTCACTCAGGACGTCGTGAGGTAAGTCACAGGGGCGGGGCCTAAGCTTGATCCTGATTGTACCCCCCCCTTCAGGGGCAACCTTCGGGCATCCCAGGGATGGTTTACAGGGGAACCTCCGATGAAAGGCCCAAATGAACATAGAGGCATGTAATTGTTCTCCAGGAATCCAAGTGCGTTCTTCGGGGCCGCAGCCCCTCCAATGGACCAAGTACTGGAGTTTGTCCTGGAAATTCTGGAGTCTACAACCAATTGGACCTCAAACTCTTGGTGGCCTTCCACTAGAAAAGGTTGAGGAGGAGGGACCGGAGCAGGCGACTGGGCAAACTGAATTAAGGGTTTGAGAAGAGATGTGTAAAAATCATAAGGGATCCTCATGGATGCTGGCAAACAAAGGTGATAGGCCACTGGGTTAACTTTTTTGATGATGGAGAATGGGCCTATAAACCTTTGTGCCAATTTTGCGGTGGGTACCTTCAAACGGATATTTTTAGTGGATAGCCAAACCTTTTGCCCTGGATTGTAGATAGGTGTGTCGTGACGATGCAAACGCGGTTTGAGCGTGGCCCTGAATATTTAAAAAATAAATTGCCAAACTACACACACACACCCTACCTCTGGTGATGCTGGGGATCTTGGTGGGGTTGCTGGACTTCTGGGGCATTGTGGTGGGGCTGCTGGGGAATCATGTGGGGCTGCTGGGGGATCGTGTGGGGCTGCTGGGGTATTTATCCTTCAGGTGTTGTATATCCATGCACCTGTGTCTCTGATTTGAATAAAATAAATAGTAGATGTTTGAGTCATGCCCAGAAGAAGTCTAATCTCAGACGAAACTAGTAGGGTGAGGATCTCTTAGTAGATCTCCCTTTTTTCTGTTGTATTCAGTACTTTTAACTGTCTTTCTATTTGCTGCAAAGCCTTATTTAAAGGCTATTGGGACTGTTATATCAAACTCAGAATTGTGGCTAATCTCACAGAGTGAACGGAGCCAGTTGTATCCCTGTTTAGGGGAGTGACGTCACCATCAGAGGACCTGCGTAACTGCTGATTACAGCTGAGCTGTGACGCTTCCGCGTCCAAGCACACAGACGGAGTGAGCGGTTCCTGAGATTACTGATATTGTATTGTATTGTATGTCTTTATTTATATAGAGCCATTAATGTACATAGCGCTTCACAGTAGTAATACATGTGGTAATCGAATAAATAACAGATAATATAAATAACAGATCATGGGAATAAGTGCTTTAGACAAACATAACATTAAGGAAGAGGAGTCCCTGCCCTGAGGAGCTTACAATCTAATTGGTAGGTAGGGAGAACGTACAGAGACAGGAGGAGGGAGTTCTGGTAAGTGCGTCTGCAGGGGGGCAAGCTTTATGTGCCATGTGTTCAGAATGTTCACAGTGCTATTCGTATGCTTCTTTAAGCAAGTGTGTCTTAAGGTGGGTCTTAAAGGTGGATAGAGAGGGTGCTAGTCGGGTACTGAGGGGAAGGGCATTCCAGAGGTATGGGGCAGTCAGTGAAAAAGGTTTAAGGCGGGAGAGGGCTAAAGATAAAAAGGGGGTAGAAAGAAGACATCCTTGAGCAGAACGCAAGAGTCGGGGGCGCATTCCAGGTATCTGCCAGGTACATACCGGGTATTTGCTCGAATAAAGTGTGTCGGTGCAGTATCATCCCCAGAGTAGTGGGAAAGTTGAGCGGATGAACCAGACCCTTAAGACAGCCCTGCTAAAAATGACCCAGGAAAGCCAACTTCCTTGGCCCGACCTTCTACCTATAGCTCTGTTCCATGTTAGAACCACACCACAGTCTAGGTCTGGGTTGTCTCCTTTTGAAGTGTTATTTGGAAGTACAGTTAGAACTAGAAATATTTGCGAGAATACGAACCTTAGGGAGATGCATGATAGACAAGTATATTATGTTATCAAGCTCAGTGAGGAGTTATCTAACCTCCATTCTGTAGTATTGTTTTCTCTTCCAGATCCCAACACTGACGACACAACTCATGAGATAAAACCAGGAGATTGGGTCTATGTGAAGAAGTACGTGAGGAAGCACGCATTGGACCCGAGATACACAGGCCCCCATCTGGTAACTTTGGTTACCCCCACATCTGTAAAGATACAAGGAAAATCTACCTGGATACATGCATCCCACTGCAAAAGGACAACCACCCCTCTTCCTTAAAGTAATGTATCATATACTAAGATTTTTCTTTCTGATCCCCTATGTTGTGGCCTATCAAGTCGCCATTACCAAAGAGATAGGGGAAACTACATTTTGGTACAATTCCTCAAACGCAGACATCGCGACGTACAAATTCGACTATTGTGATGTTGCCAAGTGTAGTAACACGTCAATACCATGGACCTGTTACCAAAATAGACCAGAATATAAAAATATATATATCTGTGTGACGGATATGTACTGGGGAAATAGTTGTGGATACTGCGGCGCAGTTGGGTGGAACACTGGAACTGACTGGGGGTATAAACCACAATCAGCAATGAACCGCAAGGATAAAAAAGGTAAATCCCTGATCTCTCGTATGACACTTCAGTACAAGGGAATATGTGCTAAGGGCCAAATTCACAATAGTATACCTTTGATACTAACGATCGAGAATCCTAGTAAAGGGGACGCGGGACTATATATTATGGGCGAATACGACTATTATCGACGGGTTTATGAATCCAACCGACAACTCATCCCCTTTTATCTTCAAGATATGCATAACAATAATGAATGGAAAGACCCCGTTTCCCCACAACGCAGTCAATTCCAAAGTACTAAAGATATGATCACACTCGGCAACCCCACTTTTCACGATACGATGGCCCTAGAAACAGGATTTTCAGACGTCAATCTGTGGTTGGAATGGATGAGGTATTCCTCACAGAGAAATAACAAAAGTAACTGTTATGTCTGCGCTGCAGCTAGGCCCCACCTTGGCACAGTACCTTTAAATATACCTATAAATGTAGAAGAGTGTTTCATTAGTTTGTACACCAGCAGAAGCTCCAACCACTCTCATTGTGAAGAATGGAAACAAAGATATCCCCTCACTACCAAGGCCCCGAAGCCCGGGGAGGGAATTACTGTGTACAAGGGTAATTACATCTGTTACGAGTCTTTGCAGGGTACCAGATTTTTGGGTAACTTCACGCAGGGATATTGTGTAGGATTCTCCAATATGTCCGGTGTTCGATTACAAAATCAGGTTCAGTCATTGGGAGATATATATTGGTTATGTGGGGATCTCAAAGTAAGAACCAGACTTGAAGGGAATTGGACAGGACAATGTGCTTTAATAAAAATCCTGATGCCCATGCATATTATACCTCTGGAACCAGATCAATCTGGGCTATCGGTAAAAATATCTAGAATCAACAAACGAGAAGTCCCAGCAGGGAGTCTAGATCCACATGTATATATTGATGCGATAGGAGACCCAAGGGGGGTCCCAGATGAGTTTAAAGCTAGAGATCAAGTAAAAGCTGGTTTTGAGTCATTTCTTATGCCCCTAGTCACAGTAAACAAGAATGTGGATTGGATTAATTATATTTACTATAATCAACAAAGGTTTGTGAACTACACCCGTGATGCCCTACAGGGTATAGCCGACCAACTAGGACCAACTTCCATGATGACTTCCCAGAATAGAATGGCTCTAGATATGCTATTGGCAGAGAGAGGAGGGGTTTGCCATATGATTGGAGATGCGTGCTGTACATACATTCCCGGGAATACAGGGCCGGACGATAAGGTCACCACAGCTATTAATAAACTAAAGAATTTATCAGAGGAACTCAAACGGAATTCAGGTATTACAGACCCCTGGGACCAATATTTTTTATGGTTATCTGGATGGCGACAATGGTTGACCCAACTTGCAGTAGTTCTTCTGGTCATTCTGTTTGTTTTCGCGATAGTGATTTTTTGTATTGTTCCTTGTTGCAAGGGTCTATGTAAAAAGGCTGGATCCGAGTGGGTACCCACTATGGTTCTTCGAAACGATACCCAAGTCATTTTGGAAAACATGCCATTACAAAAACAAGAGAACATAAGAACAGTCCATTATCGTACTCTGGAGTGACAGGGGTGACCAATCAAGTTCCCAGACCCTAGTTTGTTTGTCGGTAGGGAAGGGACTCCTTGTGTATGTTCTGTAGGTCTTTGAGTTTAGCGAGCAAGCAGTTGTCGGGGATGAGAGAAGCTCATGAACAGCCGACCAACACCCTCAGGTAGTTTTTCTAAGGTTAAGATTAGTCATAGGGAAAGTATATCCTTTTTGGTTTAGGTTTTTTATTTCTTTTATAAGATTATGTTTGTCTCGTGGTTTCTAGGGGGGACTTTGAAGGATAAAATATGTAGATCATATCTCTATGCTTTATAGAAACCACTCATCTCCATATTTATCTGTCTGCTGTGCTTTTTTACTAATACTGTTTTCTATCCGAGGTGACTGTGGAATGCTGCTTGCACAGACTCTGGCCCACGCAATAAAGAAGTAGCAAAGTGACCTAAAGCCGACTGATTACAGAGAAAACGAAACATAACTTCAGAAAGCAAGGACACACGGCATTCCTGTGAAACTTGCATCTGCCGACAAGACCCCCGCCCCCATCGCCCCCATCGTGCCTTTTTTCTACTAACTAATGTAATAATATAATTGGATAAGCTTTGCCGCATAATAGGTGTGGCATTGAATGATTGGCTAGTGTTAGCCTACTTTGATATAAACAGATTGTAATACAAAAAACTTAGCAGTCTTGTCTTGACTACTTGTCTGAGGAAACTGATACGTGACTCTGTGTCATTATTGGGATCCGGGGTGCACCCAGGCCTAAGATACATAATTTGGAGCCCACATCTGAGCAGTAGAGACCCTCGATTGAAGGGACCTTAACAGTTGGCGTAGTTGGCAGGATCCTTGTGAAGGGACATCGGAACAATCCTGAACCCATCTCCATCCAAGGAGGACGTCCCCTGTCCGGACTGATCTGGGTGTCTGATCAACCTCTAAGGACAAGGTAAGATATATTCAGAATATATTTTTACCGAACTCCTGTCAGTCTGTTCAGGTTGGCGACACTTGGTTGATGGGCTAAGTATTGTTAATCTATACAAGACCATAGAGTCCGGTGGTTCCCGCCAAGGATTTATATAGTTGGTAAGGTCTTGTGCCTGCCAGATGTGTGGTTTATGTTCATATGTCATAAGGGTTACGGAATAACGACATTATAAGTAGTTAGGGGACGAGTGTGTAAGGATATCTATTGTTAGATAATAGGAGGATCGTCCATACAGGTGACGGTCCGGGGACGGTCTGCGCGCCTCCCCGTCTAGATCAATTTATCGCTGAAGCTCAAGAGTCCAGGTACCGCCGGTAATTGGCGCACATGTCCGAGGTTGTTTTTAATATAGACAATGTTCTCGCAGTTTTTAAAGAAGGATTTGCCTTCTGGTGCACGGGATTCCGTAACTCTTGTGACAGAACGGGAGGGAAAGAAGTATACCAAGAAATGTAAATTGTTGTTCAAAGTATTGGATTTACCCCCTACGGGAAGGTTGCAACCAAAAATGTTGAAAGATAGAATCCAGGCATGTAAAGGAATGTTGAAAGATGAAGGATTGTGGGAGAATGCTGAGAAATTTTTGAGTGTGGCTATTGAGCTTCAAAAGGAAGGTTTCACTGAAATAGAATGTGGAGGGAAAGATAAGGAAAGTTACTGTTATATGAAAGTACCCGAAAGTGACAAAACTATACCTTCTACCCCTAAAGTTAACCCTCCCCCTCCATATCCTCAAAATAGTCTATGTCCCGTGAAATCACCATATTGGGTATGTCCCATATGCAAATTACAGAACCCAGTATTACGGGATAATTGTTACTCCTGTGGAGCTCACCGCCCCCGTGAGCCTGCTAGTCAGGAAAAAGACGAGGAAATAAAATTATGCCCCCTTGTCACTCCCTCTGGCCAGTATTTTCTGCCACCAAACAAGCCCACGGCTCTGACCGTGCCACTGTACCCTGTCAGCACGCAGCCCGCAGATCTGACTCAATTAAGAAATGAGATCAGTGCCATCGAAGAAAGGAGGGCAAATGAGACTTATGCCACAGAGGAAAGAAGGGCTGAGACCCCGTCCCCTGCTTCTGCAGTATCATCGTGGTCACGGGGCTGGGGTCGCGATAACCTCTGGTGTCCCGGACCCATTTTTGAGAAAGTTTTCACGGGTAAATCTCAGCAGGTGATGGTGCAAGTAATGCAGGCTGATATCACTAGTCTGGCTATAGGAGCAATTGTTAACCCTGTAAATAGTAGGCTCCAACACAAAGGAGGTTTGGCTAGGATAATTAGTGACAGGGGTGGCCCAAGTATTCAACATGATTCAGACAAATATATTCAAGACCACGGAGAGGTTCCGGTGGGAGGTATAGCGGTTACCGGACCAGGGGATTTACCGTGCAGTTTGATTATACATGCAGCAGGTCCAGTGTACCGCGATTATGCCCCAGAGAGAGCCAAACAGTTGCTGCAAAGTGCGGTGCATGCATCTATTATGTATGCTTCCAGCCTCAAACCCTCTACCCTAATCGACCGCTCTATAGCGTTTCCTCCCATATCTGGTGGTCTTTATGGGTACCCAATTAAGCAATGTGTGAAACATATTGTGCAAGCTGTGTTAAAAACAATAAAAGAGGATCCTGTGGAATTGGATGCTATTATTCTTGTGGCCAATGATGGGGAGAAACCTCTGTTGTTTAAGGAAGCATGTGAAAATACAGCCCAAACTTTCCCCATTGTTAAAACAGTACCACGACCAAAGCAGGGTGACTCACAGCTATGCAATGATACAAACCCGGAAGGAACAGTTAGGTATGTCAAGTTCACGCCCCAACAAAGTTCCACTCTATTGCAACAACTCCCCGACCCAGAAGACAAACCCATGCCCTTTTATAGAATGTTGCGTCAGATTCAACAGAACTATTCTGCAACATGGGCGGATTTAAAATCCCTTACGATGTTAAAGGCAGGAGATTCGTTCTGGCCCCTTATTGAAAAATCTCTCAATGATGCCAGGATAGTTGATGACACAGACTATAAATCTGGTGAGGATTTTTTGGAACAGATACAGCTATGGGCTCAGGATAGACTTTCAGACCAGACCCCATCACTTAAAGACATCACACAAGAGGCTACTGAATCAGTAGAAAAATATCACACTAGGTTGCTCCAGTTGTTTAGGGATATGGGATTCTCCACCAGCAATAAATTACAGGCTAATTTACTGGCAGCTGCATTTATGGATGGACTTACTCCAAAGCTACGAGCTGCAGTCCAAGAGGGATGTCCATGGATGACCTCATTGGGGTACACAGAAGCCCTTACAATAGCTAAAGCATTCCAGAAAAAACAAACGCAGGCGACAGCTAAAAAGATTCTAGTTGCGGGCCATGAAGACACTGAAGTGTCTGTTCTGTACAATACTTCAGCCCCACCCCAGGGAAATCCACCTCAGCAACTGTATCCCCCTGCGCCATTTCAGAACCAGGGATATCAGGCCCAATCAAATCAGGGGTATGCCGGCAATAGGCCCCAAGGCCCACCAAGAATCAGGGGTCCCTGCTACCATTGCGGCAGGCTGGGACACCTCAAAAGAGATTGCCGGGATCGTATGAGAGGAAGCCAACCTGTGCGTAACTACGATAACAATGGACGATGGCCTATGTCCCCATGGCAGCAACCCCAACAACAGGTTTCTATCGCAGAGCAACCTCAAAACGAAATCCCTTTGCCCCGTCCGTATCCCTATAATACCTACCCTGGTCCCCCTACTCCCCAATGAAGTGCGGGCCAACCCGTTTCCACCATGGCTGCTATATCCAAATACAGCTACCCGAACGGTTCATCTATCACGCTGCAAGTTGCAGGAGAACCGGTCTCTTTTATGGTGGATACGGGAGCGGCCAGATCAGTCATAACAGCCGAGGATCTGCCCCAAGGAATAGATCTTTCCCCCGATTTTATGACGTGTATAGGGATTACAGGACAATCTTTGGATACCCCCCTCACTGTACCAGTTCATGTAGGCCCCTTCCCTGAAGTTATGTCCAGATTTTTAGTCTCCAGTTCCTGTCCAGTTAATCTGTTGGGAGCGGATTTGTTGTCCCATATGAGAGCAACGTTGCAATATGACGAGTCGGGCCTACGAGTACAGTTACACGACCCGACTTCCTCTGATTCTCCTGAGGCATCGTGTTGTTTTTATGCCCTTCCTGTATTATTCCAGCAAATTATGACCATGAACACAACATCACATGTTCCTTCTTGGGTCAAGAAAAAGGTGCCATCAGAAGTATGGTCATTAGGCCCAGATGATATCGGACGCTTACCCGTGCCTCCAGTAGAAGTACGACTCAAACCCAACGTCGTACCGCCAAGAGTACCGCAATACCCACTCAAGGCAATAACGGAGCAAAGCCTACAAAAACAAATTGCAATGCTCGAAGAAAAAGGGGCCCTGATAAAATGCCCCTTGCAATACACCTCTGTTTCCAGTCCAAAAGAAAACGGCGAAAAATGAACCAGCCAAATATCGACTGGTTCAAGATCTCAGGGCAATCAATGCCGCCACTATTCTGGAAACTCCAGTTGTCCCTAACCCACATACTCTTCTTAGCCAAATCCCGCCTGACTGTCCTGGATTTGGCAAATGCCTTTTTTTCCGTGCCTCTTCACCCCGACTCTCAGTTTCTCTTCGCCTTCACCTTCAGAGGAATTCAGCGTACTTGGACCGTTATGCCACAAGGTGCCCAGAATAGCCCTAACCAGTTCACACAGGCCATGAAATTCTGCCTTGAACCCTGGATACAAGCCCATACAGAAATCACGTTACTTCAATATGTGGATGATCTTCTTATATGTGCACCTTCTATTCCAGTGTGTGAACAGGCCTCAATATCCTTATTGATTCATCTCGCATCCATCAACTCGAAGGTCTCAGAAGCCAAGGTACAGTGGTGTAGCCCGAAGGTTGTTTTCCTTGGACATTGTTTATCTAAAGGAGAAAAACATCTCACTCCTGATCGAATTGACACAGTTGACAGACTGACAATGCCCACGAATATCCGTGGTCTCCAACAAATTCTAGGACTTATCACTTTTTGTCGCCAATGGATTCCAAATGCGTCCCAATATATGCAACCACTGTACAACGCTATAAAGAGACCAGAATTGCTTAAGGACTCCATCCAAGGACCAAAACTACAGGAGTCCTTCCATATATTGAAGGACCTGGTTACACACGCCCCAGCATTGGGCCTCCCAGACTACGACCAGTCTTTTACTCTATTTGTGGACGAACATGATGGCTTTGCTACGGGTGTCCTCACACAACCGCACGGTAACCGAATGAGACCTCTGGCTTACTACTCTGCTAAATTGGACTCTGTATCACAAGGGCACCCATCCTGCTTCCGAGCAGTACAAGCAACATTCGAAATTTTCAACAGGGCAGCAGACATTGTTATGGGTCACCCTCTTGTTATCCAAGCACCGCATGACATCCATGCTATTCTAAACCTGTCTAGGCCGAAATACCTAACCATGCAACGTTTACTGAGGCTACAGTCTGCACTGCTCATACCAGACTATGTCACCCTGAAGAAATGTACAGTACTCAACCCTGCAACGCTTATTCCGGTGGAAGGGGGGATCCATGAGTCGGAAGACCATGACTGTATAACAGAACTACAGCGGCAAGGTACCCCATCCCGGGCTCAACAGACACCTTTCGAAAACCCTGATCTATCCCTTTTTACTGATGGTTCCAGATTTGCTGATGAACACGGACGTTTCCATACCTGATACGCCGTCACCACAGTCGACCAAGTGATCCAAGCAGAAGCTCTCCCCAGCCATATATCGGCACAAGAAGCGGAGATAATTGCTGTCGAAAGAGCCTGTAACCTCGCAGAAGGTCAAAAGGTCAACATTTACACAGACAGTGCCTATGCTTTTGGAGTCACTCATGATTTTGAAACCATCTGGGCTAATCGTGGATTCATTACAGCAAATGGAACGCCGGTCAAGCACGCGGATGCCATAAAAAGACTATTGGACTCTCTACAGCTACCCAAGGAAGTGGCGGTAGTAAAAATCAAAGCACATGGAAAGGTGAATACACCAGAGACACAGGGAAATTTCCTCGCGGACCAAGCAGCCAAGCAAGCTGCCCTTCAAGAAGACAAGACTCGAAAATATCCACCGTCATCAGCGTTGCAGGAGGCCACAGTTGTTGCACCAGTAATACCAAGAAGTGCCAAGAAAATTTCTCCCTCGAACGATATAGATCCTTACCAAAAACAGATGAAGAAGGAACAAGAAACAGTACCTAAAGAGGAAAAAGAGGATTGGGAGAAGGCAGGAGCAACACAAGAAAAACAAACTGGACTATGGAAAATCAAAGACCATATTTGTGTGCCCCGACATATGTACTATGCAATCGCCACCTGGGCACATGGACCCACTCACAGAGGACATAACCAAGCATTAGCAGTAATAAACAAATTATACTTTGCACCTGGTATTAGAAAGATTCTGGTGGAGTTGAACAAAGCTTGTGTTATCTGTCAAACCTGCAATCCAGGAAAAACTGAACCTACACCTCCAAAACATCTTACGAAACCAGACTTTCCCTTTCAAAGGATACAAATTGATCATATACAAATGCCAAAATCAGGACGATATGAGTATGCACTTGTAGTAGTGGATATGTTCTCAGGATGGCCCGAAGCGTACCCTGTGTCTAATATGACAGCAAGAACCACCGCAAAGAAACTGATTACTGAACTCTGCTGCAGATTCGGGTTTCCTGAGATAATAGAAAGTGACCAGGGCCCAGCTTTCACTGCTAGTATTTTTAAGGATATACTACAGACCCTGGGTATGACACAGGCCCTCCATACCCCATACACTGGCGACACACTTTATTCGAGCTCGGCTAGTCCCACGAATTCGGGTATACCCGGGTGTATTGAGGTTTGTGACTGTTTTCTGCCCGAGTGCATTGGGTTATTTTCAAGCAAGGGATTGAAGCATTTTATTCCCGCTGGCTGCAATACTTCACAGTATATATATATATATACTGCATTACAATTCATGAATTTATGCCATCTGGTAGACACGCGAAGCATTGCAGCCTATTAAATCCTAATCATTATCATTTAACAGATCAGCCGCCCCCCCCACACACACACTGTCCCCTCCTCCCCCACACACACACTGCCCCCCCTCCCCCACACACACACTGTTCCCCCCTCTCCCACACACACACTGTCCCTCCCCCCACTCACACATGGTGTCCCACACACACTGTCCCCCCCCTCTCCCCACGCACACACAATGCCCCCTCACCTCTGCCAGGACTCACAGCACCGCTCCTCTCTCCCACGCTCCTCCGATTGTCGCGTGCCTGGCCCTTCTCTGCTCTCCCTCCTCCTGTCCGGGGAGCGCTGCGCACGCGCCCCCTCTCTGCAGAGCCGCCGGGAAATGCAGGGAAGGTGCAGGGCCTGTCCGTGTGACGGGAGTGACGGCCACCGGAAGGGGGGAAGGTGCAGGGCCTGTGAGCGCTGCGCACGCGCCCCCTCTCTGCAGAGCTGCCGGGTGCAGGGAAGGTGCAGGGCCTGTCCGTGTGATGGGAGTGACGGCCACCGGGAGGGGGGAAGGTGCGGGCCTGTGAGCACTGTGCACGCGCCCCCTCTCTGCAGAGCTGCCGGGCGCAGGGAAGGTGCAGGGCCTGTCCGTGTGACGGGAGTGACGGCCACCGGGAGGGGGAAGGTGCGGGGCCTGTAGTGACGGCCACCGGGAGGGGGGAAGGTGAGCTGCGGTACGGGTGACGGGGGAGAGTGACGGCCACCGGGAGGGGGGAAGGTGAGCTGCAAGGGGGCCTGAAGCAGTGGTGTGAGTGTGTGAGGCCAATGAGAGGTGTGCGGGGGTGGCCCAAGGGGGCCTGAAGCAGTGGTGTGAGTGTGTGAGGCCAATGAGAGGTGTGCGGGGGTGGGCGGTGAGTGTGTGAGGCCAATGAGAGGTGTGCGGGGGCAGGCGGCCAAGGGACCAATGAGATTGCCGCTAGTGACAGGGAACACAGTACAGACAGAGAAACATTCAATGCTTTCAGAAATATATAGTAAGAAATGGTGTCTATTCATTGTCAATGTGGGAATCTGAACTCTCGTTTAGGGTAAGGATAACCAGAGTGACAGCCAAAGGAATACATTGCTACTGTTTGTATTTTTATTTCATTGTAATGTGTATTTTGTATACTTTGGAAAGGGTAACATTTCTATTATCCAATTTGGTTAATAGGGCTTTTGCCCATTACTGTTTGGGGGTAAAGGACTCTTTTTTTGGGGAAAGAGGTGATTATTGGTCTGTGAAGGAAATTATTTATCATGATGGAGGTCTTCTTGTGAATTGCCTCCACATGCAGTAAGAAATCTGAAACAGTAACTCTGAATTTTTGGTGTGCTTGCCCCTGTCCATTTTGATTTTCCCGATTGTTAGGAAACATGGTTACGTTCCTTGGGGAACATGCACCTTATACCAAGATATGATTGAATATTTTTTCCTCTTCAGTATGATATCTGGATTCATTCCCTATTCATTCACTATTCATTCCCTATCTGTTTTCCTCATGTCATCTGATTGCTCTGGAGCCAAGTTCAAAAAAGGTGGGAATGGTGCTGTATGGGCATAGTGGTTCTCCTCTGACCTCTCTGGTATGCCTCTGATCATGACGTTGTTAACCCTGGAATGATTTCCAGCATCTTCCAGTTTGTCAAAAATAGTTTTAATGTGCGATTTAATCTCCTGTAGATCGTGAACATAGGATGTTTGGGTTTGTGGCATTACCTCTATGCATTCTTTTATTTCAATTACATGCTCTCCAATATACTGTAGCTAAGTTCATGTCTTAAACTCTTGAATTTTCTGCATTTGTGTGGAAGGTGGATTGTCTATCTTTACCAATGATTACCATATCTCTTCTTTAGAGCAGTATAGTTACCAAATGCAGGTCCGGCAATAAAGTGACAGCACACAGATGAAAGTATTCAATGAAGTGTATTAAGAATACAGGGCACAAAAACCAACGTTTCGATGCACACAAATCAGTGGTGAAATCGGCACCATTTTGAATAAACAGTCAAATAATGTGAAGTCGTGTGGTTGGCGCTTGTCTTTGAGAGATGCCAGGTACCCGGCTGTCAGGATTACCATGGCAATCCTAATCGTGTATTTACATAGTCCGGCACATGCACGCTGGTATAGGAATGGCCAATGATCATCACTATGAACATGAATGCAGTTAACAATGCGGGGGACACCCCAAATGATGGGGGTGAGTGATAGAGGGATGAGGGGGGTGTGAGGGGGGTGTGGGGAATGGGGTAGGATAGCCATTTAATGGAAGAGCAGTTAGTGTCAGATATTTCCAGCAGTTCAAATTCCGAGAGGGATGTATGACGCGGATGTGGAATATTTATACATGGTGAAAGCAGGTATTGCAATTTTGTGAGAAAGCCTTTAATAGATGTCTTATAAAAAGCATCCGAGCTTAAAGTCTTCATTCATATCCAAAGGTGCCATGGTTTTGAGCTCGAAGATGAGTCTTATAAATCCACAGATTCCCAACAAGCTCTGAGAAACCCCAAACATTACCACATATAAAGAGAAATAAAGACGGAACTCACGAAATCTTAGCCTCCCAGATCCCTAGTCCAAACTCCTTAAACAAATTTTAGCTATAGAGGTGCCCTTCGCACATTTAGTATCTGGGATTAATGTGTCAAGGCACTACCGGATTTTTACTGGGATAACTACCGACGAAGTTATGGACAAAGATCAAAAGGATCTAGATCGGGAGGTTACCAGATCTCGTGGTTCGGGAGGATGATCGCTCGCACTCAAAATTATATACTCCCAAGAATGTTATACTTTTTTTTCAGACACTCCCGATCCACTTCCGGACACTGATCTAAATACATACAGAACAAGATTCTCCATTCATTTGGCAGCAGAGGCCAGACTGAGCCGAGATCGGTCCGTGATGGCCGGAGATCCAGAGGGGGGTTAGGCTGTAACATATTTTATATTAAATACTAACTAGCTGCCCCAGCTCTAGCAGGTAGTAATGTGGAACTCAGACCCTACCAGTTGTTGCTGGGTATAATAGAGACTCAATATGCCAAAGCCTTCTTTGCACGCACCTCTGGAGTCTGGACAGAGGAGATGGGCACTTATATAATATTAACCTGCAGGCCTCACGATACACGTGGGACGTCTGGAATAGATGCAAATTTAATATGTACCTCTCCTCAACAAGCTCTCACCACTGACCCCTATCTTTAACAAACCCGAAATTCCCTCCGGTGGTGGATCTAAAACTGTTCGGGCCATTCACACCACTAGTTACGAGCGAGCTCGTCAGTTCTCCAGTCCAGCGCAACTGTCTGGAGGAAAGGGAATATTTATTAGCTTTAATTTATATTTTTTTTTTTTAGCTTTAAACATTTTCTTGGATCCCAGTCAAAAAGAAAGATATAGTTGAAGTGGGTGAGAACGAGAAGAGCACTTGCTTGGCGGTTCAGCCTTCGGGCCCGCCCTGAAGGTACTCCAGTTATTGTTAGATGGTATAGGCACCGGTAGAGTACCTTGGAGAGGAGATGTCTCCATTCCTCCAGTAAAGAGATTAATCAAGGCACATTCGATTTTGAACAAATGAAAACTTATTATGCCATGAGTACACAAGTGTGGTGCCCTCATGCCTACCAATAAGTTTAATGTGTCCAAAGTGATTTGATTCATTTTTTGATTTATACTTGATTATTCACAGGGTTCCCCTGGGATCAGGAGCACCAATAACTGTATCTTTTGTTTGGTGTGCCAGTATATCCCTAATCTCAATTCAATCCAGTGCCCATTCACCACCAGAGTTCCGATTCCAGACATCATAATTACGCTCCGCTGGCAGAGAATGTCTTAGGGAAGAAGCAACAAGGATGCAGACGTGACTTCCGTTCAATATCGGAAGCGAATCGAACTCGAGGATGAATGGAAAGAGAGGGTCCAGATGAACAAGAGATAGGAGCCAAACATAGTCTCTTTATTGAGAAAAACGCTTCTGTCCTTGGAGACAATGAAATATGCTCTGCCCCTTTTGGGTCATGGCCGTTAGAGGTGATCTATTTTAGAGAAATCCCGAAGAAAACAACGGTAATAGTTTGCAATCAGAGGAACCTTTGGTTGGGTTTAAGTCCCTTGGGCAGTGGGCCAATCTAGGATGGAAGAGACCTTGGAAGGATCCATCTGTAAGCCTTGAGCGGATATTCGATTATACCAAGGAAAGACAAAAAATAGATTTCTTGAATTCGCCATTGTTCAGTTTGGCAAACAGTTGATTCTCAAGAAGGCATGAAGCCATCATCTACCTGCTCCCGATGTTGTGCTCCAAGTTTTAGAAAAAAATAAAGATGTCGTTGAGATAAACAACAAATAGAAGAACCCAGCAACTCTCTGAAGCTTCGTGACAAAAAAATGGAAAACAGTGTGGGCATTACAATAGACCGAAGTGCATGAGACCATGTGCCATCTTAGTGTGAAATTCGTGTTCCAATCTTCCACCTCATTCCCCCTGCCATTTGGACTAAGTTATAGGCTCCTCAAGATTGAGCAAACATTTCAAAACTCTGCAGAGAAGTAAATGTGCTCTTGGTCCAGTTGATCTAGACACACATCCGAAAATAGATGGATATTTTGCGCTAGATAGGGCTGCAGTGTCAACTAATAAGCCCTGGTATTACACACCCGAGGTACTTATTACCAAAATGTTGTAATAGAGTGATCTCTGTAGGTAGGGCTTAAATGTGCCTATAAATGTAAAAGAGGATGAACCTATTGCTACTTCATGTGTGTAAGAGGAATGCTACACAGCCACAATCACTGACGTGACAATGCTTCTCTAGATTATGGGATAGCCTAATTGCAGGGATAACCCCTAATCACTGCCTGACCATGGGCTATAAGTGTTAGTAAGCACGGTAGTACAGCCGCCTATCCATGATCAGTGTTACATGGACCATGGAGGTTAATATGCCAAAGAATGAAATACACGTAGTCTATATCACTTTTAATGAGCAGGTCTAATTTTGACCCACTATATGGCACAGGTTGGATAGAAGGGAAGCCTAATAATGGTAACCTACTGTCCCCTAGTGATCTTAAAAGCAGTCACGAACCACCAGGAAGTGGACGCGGCAGATGACATCACTTCGTGTTTGGAACGCACCGGTGGAACGCACCACGAGAGGGGGGGAGCTGAGATCCATGTCACCCGGCCGGAGATCCATTGAGATTAAATGCTTAACTTATCTGAAACTATGTGGTGTAAACTTGTACTACCTTTATAAATTATACATACAGTCCTGCACTATTGTCAGTTGTATCTTTGAATAAGGTTCCTGGGAGTACAGTACATCGATATGGGGCGTGCATTGACTGCTGTATCTCTCTGATGACGAGGGACTAACAATGAATATCCTAAAAGATCCTTTATGTGCCTGCATAACCTCCAGTTTGTGGTAGTATATTGAGAACAGTGTCATCTCTATTTGAGTTATCCATTTCACCCTTAACAATATTGCACTATCCACCATGTATTTTATTTTTTTTACAATATGGCATTCCCGGATATTTCATCACTACTATTCTACATGAGGAAGGATTGACTGAGCAAACCTCAACTGGGTCACAGCTGCATCATATATTTGTATAAGTATCACTGCATTATTTATATCATTATTAATGGTCATTATCTGATTATCTAGAGCGCCACATTTTGATAAGTTTCCTTTGTACGATATATGTACTGCATGCTGCATACTTAGTGCATTGTTATATACATAAATATTGTGGTCTGTTTTTAGGGATGTCAAGGATTGGACTTCGGCTGAAGTGGATCCCAGTGGCAGGAACAGCAGGGAGCGAAGTAGGGGTCACAAGCAGAGATCAGAGGCAGGCGGCAGGTAGCGAAGTCAGGAAACAAGCAGGGGTCCGAGGCAGGCGGCAGGTAGCGGAGTCAGGAAACAAGCAGAGGTCAGCAACAAGGAAACTGGAACACGATGATAGCAATAGCTAACACAGCAGTAAACACAGGAACCTTGCAGGAGCTAAGAACCAGTATAAACAGGCAAGGAGGAACAGGAAAGGGAGGTTTATATAGGTAGGCTGAGAGGTGGAGCACAGGTGCAGAGGTGTCAGGTATCAGGTTCTGGAATGTTCCTTAGTTTAGCAGCAGCAATCCTGGTGGACAAGTTTAGGTACTGCAGGCTAGAACAAGACATTGAGAGTGGCAGCAGTCCCGGTGGCCAAACATGGGTACAGCAGGCTAGAGAATGACATTACTCCCCCCTCCCAAGAGCGTTCTCCGGACGATCCTTGCTAGGTTTGTCTGGATATCGTTGGTGGAAAGCTTTGACTAGTTGCGGAGCATGTACAAAATCTTTGGGTTCCCAAGACCTCTCCTCTGGGCCATAGCCCCCCCCCCCCCCCAGTGAACCAGGTACTGTAGTTTCCCTCGGTGTAACCTGGAATCCCAAATTCTTTCCACAATGAATTCCTCTTCGTTATCCACGAGGACGGGTTCAGGGGGAGGAAGTCTCCGTCCAGGAAACGGGTTCTCATGGAAAGGTTTCAGCAGAGAAGAGTGAAACACATGGTGTATTTTGATGGTCTCAGGAAGCTCTAATCTGAAGGACACTGGATTTATTAGTGCTGAGATGCGAAATGGCCCGATGTATTTTTGGCCCAATTTAATGGTTGCAACCTTTAGACGTAGATTTTTTGTAGAAAGCCAGACTTTATCCCCCACTTGAAATTCTGTGGAGGGTCTGCGGTGTTGGTCTGCTGCTCTTTTGTAGTTTACTTGAGTCTCACGAAGTTTCTCTTTGAGGGTCTCCTGGATGTCTCGCAGAGTCTCCAGTTTCTCTGTAACTGCCGGAATGGGGCCCGAAGATGGAAAACGAAGAATAAAGGTTGGATGAAATCCATAATTTGAGAAAAAGGGGCTCTTCTGAGTCGATGAATGATGTGAGTTGTTGTATGAAAACTCAGCTAATGGTAGGAAATCAATCCAGTCATCCTGGAGATGACAAACAAAACATCGTAAGTATTGTTCCAAAGTCTGATTGGTCCTTTCTGTCTGGCCATTGGATTGTGGATGATAGCCAGACGATAAATTTAAACGAATTCCTAGAGAGGAACAGAAGGTCCTCCAAAATTTTGAAGTGAATTGTACCCCTCTATCGGATATGATCTCATCAGGAGCCCCGTGAAGCCGAAACACCTCTTTCACAATCAACTTGGCTGTCTGGTCTGCAGAAGGAAGATTCTGTGCTGCAATGAAGTGAGCCATCTTTGTAAGTCAATCCACCACTACCAGGATGGTATTATGTCCATTTGATAGTGGCAGGTCAACAATAAAATCCATTGATATGGACCCCCAAGGACGAGTTGGAACCGGAAGAGGCTGCAGTAAACCCACAGGTGATGCTCGAGGGGTCTTGGTCCTAGCACAAGTCTCACAGGAGAGGACATAGTCTTTAACATCTTGTGCTAATTTAGGCCACCAAAAAGAGCGAGACAACAGTTCCTGTGTCTTGAGGACACCTGGGTGACCAGCGGGTCGGGAGTCATGCATTAATTGGAGCACCTCTAATCTTACCTCCTTAGGGACGAACAGACGATCCTTACAGTTCCAGAGACCATCACATAGAAATAGTTCTGCTTCCGGAGGAGGGTTTTTAAGAAAAGTGTAATTTGAGTAGGCTCCCTTTATTCGTGTGAGGAGATCGGCAGAGAATGTGACGCCCAAAAAATTTCTTTTTGGAAGAATAGTTTCTTCTTGCTCTTTGTCTGAACTAGGATTCGGAAAGGACCGTGACAAGGCGTCGGCTTTCCCATTCTTGGAGCCAGGGCGGTATGAGATGTGGAACTGAAATCTTGCAAAGAAGAGAGCCCATCTGGCTAGTCGCGCAGACAGTCTCTTTGTGGATCGAATGAATTCTAAGTTCCTATGATCCATAAAGACCGTAATTGGATGATTGGCCCCCTCCAGTAGATGTCTCCACTCAGAGAATGCAGCTTTTATAGCCAAGAGTTCTTTGTTTCCGATGTCATAATTTCGTCCAGCTGTTGACATTTGGTATGAATAAAAGGCACATGGATGAAGGAGCATCTTGGGTCCAATTCTTTGTGACAGAATGGCACCAACAGCGGAGTCAGATGCATCCACTTCCAAGATGAATGGTAATTCTGGATTTGGATGGATGAGGATAGGGGCAGATGTGAAGAGTGACTTCAATTGTTCGAATGCCGCATCCGCTTTAGGAGACCATTTGAAGGGGAATTCTTTCCGTGTGAGTTGGATGATTGGAGCAATAATGCCAGAGAAATTTTTAATAAAACGTCTATAGAAATTGGCAAAACCCACAAATCTCTGAATGTCCTTTTCATTTCGAGGGATTGGCCATTCCACCACGGCTTGAATCTTGCCTGGGTCCATACTCAAACCCTCGGGAGAGATGATGTAACCGAGAAATTGCATGTTAGTCTTTTCAAATTCGCATTTTTCTAACTTGATGTACAATTTGTACTTACGGAAATGCTCAAGGACAATTCTGACATGTCTCTGATGATCCATGATGTTATCTGAGAAGACAAGGATGTCATCCAGGTATGCCACTACGAATTGGTCCAATAACTCTCGGAGGACATCATTAATTAAATGCTGGAAGGTAGCAGGGGCATTACAGAGTCCAAAAGGCATCACCAGATATTGATAGTGCCATAACGGGTTCGGAAGGCTGTTTTCCATTCATCACCGGGTCGAATGTGGACCAAATTATACGCTTCTCTGAGATCTAATTTGGTAAAGATTTTGGCTGACCGAATTATTTCCAATAGTTCAGGTACCTGGGTACCTGTTCTTCACCGTAATCTTATTTAGTTCCCGATAGTCAATGCAGGGGCGTAGAGAACCGTCTTTCTTTCCCACGAAGAAGAGCGCAGCGCCTGCTGGAGAAGTAGAGGGTCGGATAAAACCCTTTGATAGGTTCTCCTGTAGGTAGTCATTGAGGACCTTCAATTCCGGTTCTGAGAGGGAATAGATTCTTCCAAACGGAATGGCAGCACCCGGTAATAATTCAGTGGGACAGTCATAAGAGCGATGTGGGGGAAGCGTATCTGCGTTCTTCTTGTCACACACATCTAAAAACTCAGAGTAAGGAGCCGGCAGAAGATTTTCTTGAGACGAGGAAATCTTATGTATTCCTACACACTCTGGTATAGGAGTTTTAGGTAGACAGGCTAGCTGACAGTGCTCCGAGGGAAACGTGAGGGTCTTTGTCTTCCAGTCAATTAGTGGGTTATGGATCCCAGAATCACTGGAAACAAAGGTGATGGAATGAGACCAAAATAAATCTTCTCCTGGTGATTGGGCTCCATGATTAGTGTTAAGTTACTGGTTTCATGGGTAACAGGTCCAGAGCTCAAGGGAGAACCGTCAACGACTTCCATCCTTTCTGGCGATTCCTTGGCTACAAATGATACCGAATTGTTCTTGGCGAATTCTATGTCCATAAAATTCCCTGCCACCCATGAGTCAACCATTACTGTGGTTGAAAAATGATGTGTTCCTTCCTCGATTATAATAGGAACCAGGAGGTGAGGGTGTAGCGAAGGAGGGTTATCTTTCCCTTGAGAAGCAGAGAAAACAGTCTTTGAAATAGCGTGCAGCTGATTTCTCCTAGGCCTCTGGAAAGAAGACCGCCTGGACTTGTTTGGGCAATCAGCGAGATAGTGCCCATCATTTCCGCAATATAAACAGAGATCTTCTGTTCGGCGTCTATTCCTTTCCCCGGTTGAGATGGGTCCCCGCAGTGTATTTACTTGCATCGGCTCCTCCTCAGTCTCCCTGGAACGTCTTGGGGTACTGACATCTCTAAACCCAGGGTTGCTTGGCATTAACCCCTGTCTCTCCAATCATCTTTCCATAAGCCTGCGATCACTTTGGATGCATAAATGGACAAAGTCCTGAAATCTCTCTGGGGGCTCCACCCGGGCTAGTTCGTCTTTAAGTTGCTCCGAGAGACCCTGCCGAAAATGATATTTCTTGCGGCCTCATTCCAATCAGTATCGTTAACCCATCTGCGGAATTCAGCTGCGTATTTAGCTGCCGAGCGTCTTCCTTGACGAAGATTGTTCAGAGTTGCCTCAGCGGTTGCACTACGATTTGGGTCATCAAAAATAAGACTCATGGCTTCGATGAACTCCTCCAGGTCCCTTATTAGTGGGCTATCTTGTTCTAACATAGGGGAGACCCAAGCAAGGGCCTCATCCTTGAGCAGGGTTATGATCAGTCCAACCTGGGCTTCTTCGGTATGATAAATGATGGGCTGAAGCTTGAACACAAGTCTGCATTGATTAAGGAAATTCCGGAAAGATTGTTTTTTCCCCCCAAAATTTTTCCAGAAGGGATATACGGGGTGCGGTTTGCACAGGCACAGTGTTTTGACCAGACAAGGTGATTAAGGCTGCACATAGTTCACGATTCTCAGCTTCCGCAGTGGCGTCTTGTTCTTCCAAGCGGCCAAGACGATTAAATACGTGTCTTTGTTGTTCCTGGTAACCAACCATGATATGTTGTAAGTCATGGAGTGTCTGAGCCTGAGCCGGGTCTGTTCCAGCGGAATCCATGGTACTGCACCGACACACTTTATTCGAGCAAATACCCAGTATGTACCTGGCAGATACCTGGAATGCGCCGCTCCTCACCTCTGACAAGCCCCGTTGTGTTTGCCTTCCCAGCCTGGGTTCATGCCTGGCTGACGGGCGGCTGATCTGTTAAATGATAATGATTAGGATTTAATAGGCTGCAATGCTTCGCGTGTCTACCAGATGGCATAAATTCATGAATTGTAATGCAGTATATATATATATACTGTGCAGTATTGCAGCCAGCGGGAATAAAATGCTTCAATCCCTGCCTGGAAAATAACCCAATGCACTCGGGCAGAAAACAGTCACAAACCTCAATACACCCGGGTATACCCGAATTCGTGGGACTAGCCGAGCTCGAATAAAGTGTGTCGCCAGTGTAGATAGAGCATAAAACATGTATCTCTATATCATAAATAAATAAGTATCATACACCGACACTTCTAACAGGTGCAGCAGCACAAGATCTCCTGGCTAAATCATATTTTAATATACATATAACAATATAATGAGTAGATAGTAAAGATTCTCAATATATGAATAAACACGGTTACTTCATATTATGGGGCTCATGCAGAGAGCATAGATAAGGAAATAGCGCCATCTTCTGGTGAAAAAACTAGCCAGAAATCCTTAAACTCGGGAGAAAATGGCGCGATTTTTAGAAGTGCTCTGAAAAATTTTCAGAGCTGTAAAACTCGTCAAACTCGTGGCGAGAACCTGAAACTCGCCATGCTAATATAGCGTGGTATTCCAGAAGCTCCGAATCGCTGGAACACGCCAATATGTGCATTAGTATGGCGAGTTTCAAATAGCCAGGAAAAGTTGGCAATTTGCAGTTTTTTGCCGAAATGAGTTAACGACGTTCTCTGCATAACACCGTCACTAACGGCAAATCTGTGTCTATTTTACAGCCATTTTAAACTTTTTTAACGTTCCTATATATGCATATAACAATGTTTTAGGAGTCAATAGTACATACCTCAGTATATGTATAAATACATTTCAACATGCCACAATACATGAAATGTCACAAAGGACATGTGTAACCACATGAGTTGGTAGAGTAGCTGTGCAAATATTCACGCTGAATGTATCTCACATGTCCTGCATGGACCAATACATAAATGTAGCCAAACACACACACCCATGGTAGAAATGCAGCCCTATTACGCTGTGTAAGTAATATAATGCCTAACCCTAAATGTAAGAGGCAAAATAGCATCAAATAGGTAATATCAAATGAGTGTGTGTATATACGGCTATACACTATATAATACATAGTAGTAAGGCAATGAAGAACTAATGTGCAAGAACCGTGATACAAGCAGTATGTCGGGATCTGCTATTGCTGCACAAAGATGGTGGTGCCTTGCTTCAGGATGTCACCATTATGATGTCATCAATCACCGCTGCGTGTTTCGCGTGACATGGCACGCTTCATCATTGCCTTACTACTATGTATTATATAGTGTGTAGCCCATATATAATTTAAAGGGGGGTTTTGCTGCACTCCACAAAATAAATAAAGTATACAGTTTACCGGTGCTGCTGGTTCAAGGAAGTACCTGTCAGGTATATTCCAAAGTGTACTCAGGAAAGAAGGATCCAGCGCTCCACGGTTTTCTAAATAAAGTAAATTTATTGTGCCACACAACGTTTCCACCAATAGGTCTTTCTCAAGTGACTAGGCATACACCAACTGAGGATAAACCCAGTATATATATATCCTCAACCAAAGACAATACAACAGGTGAAAACAAGTAAAAAATCACCCCAGCTGACCCCAATCCGTCTCCCCTGATCAGTCCAGTCATCATGCTGTGCCACAACAGTTCGTGAGAGCCTCTTTCCGGTGTTGCATTTCAGCGACGCCTTCCTCAATCCTGATAGGACTCCTTCTCTACTGCGCATGCGCCATAAGCGCTTGCGTTTCAGCGCCATCTTCTTCCGTGTGTCGGTCGGGTCTGACGTCAGCCATCACATCAGGATTGGTCCTCCTATTGTCGTGATGGCTGACATCTAGCCCGTATATACACACACTCATTTGATATGACCTATTTGATGCTATTTTGCCTCTTACATTTGGGGTTTGTTCTATCTCCTTTTTGGACTACACTATTATAGGCGGTCTTTATCTATGATATAGAGATACATGTTTAATGTTATATCTACACACACTGAGGTGGTTACCTCATGAGGACTTTTAATTACACCTTGTATTATATGTTCACACTTTACTGTTCATTTATTGTTTATTATTAAAATTGTATTATTTTGACCTTTTAGTCCTATGTGGACATGTATATTATATGTGTCAATTTCTGGCTAGCCTTAGTCTATTTGACCTTTATCTGGAGATATTGAGAATCTCAGGACATTAGTCCATCAATTTATGTTCCACAGCGAGTACTATATATAGGACCTTTTCAGGTTCCTCCTTGGAACCTACCTTGTTAAAATGATACAGTAGTATCCTATTGCACCCTTTAATACAATAAGATATTATATTACCCATATTGTATTAGGCTGAGCGGTAAGGTCACTTCTATTGTCTAATGCTACAGTTTATCACTGTTTTGTGGAGCAATTACATTTAGATGTCATGCTCATTTTCAAGTATGTCCCGGGCACAACATTATATGAAGTACATTAAAAGAGACTATTTCTAATATGTTTGCAATAGCTAACCTCAGAAGTCTGGAATGCAATTAGTCAAGAGGATGATTTGAGGAAACCGGTCAATTGCTAAAGCAGATCATTAGCACAAGAAATAGCAACAAGATTCTTAAGTGATCCTTAAAATTATAAGCAAGTTGCTGATGGTAAATCTTAGGAGATACTGTACGTTCTGAGTACAGAGGTTGTTTAGATACCTTTCAAAAGAGGATTAATCAAGCTTGACTTGAATTTTTTTGAGATATTGAGAATCTTTAAGTGTTTATTAAACTAGTGTTCTTGTGATTAGTGAGCAGTTATATTATCCTCAAATAAGCAAAGTATATCTTTAGTAATGATTGCTATCTTACTGCAATGTGCATGCCATGGTCTTTAGTGTTTTATAATCTTAGAAGGGCACACACATGTAACCATTGCATATATGTAAGGCTGCGCTTATAGTGCCGGCTATGGATGACGTCACCCGTCTCAGTAGCACTTGCGAAAGTTGTAATTTGAGTTTGGGAGACGTCTCTTGCTACAAGGGGAGTTATGGCAGGCAAAGGGGAAGGCACAGGGGTGGAGACAAGAGCAAGGGGGAAGGCTGAAACAGAGAGAAGTTGTAATTTCTGTTTGTATGCTGAATTTACTTTTACTTAAAATTAGGGGAGAATTTACTATTTTAAAGTTGTTCATATAGTGAGTTTCACTTGACACACACACACACACACACACACACACACACACACACACACACACACACACACACACACACACACACACACACACACACACACAAACACACACACACACACACACACACACACACACACACACACACACACACACACACACACACACACACACACACACACACACACAATCATAGTCACACAATCATAGTCACACAATCACACAAACAATCACACACACACAATCACACACACACACACACACACACACACACACACACACACACACACACACACACACACACACACACACACACACACACACACACACACACACACACACACACACACACACACACACACACACACACACACACACACACACACACACACACACAGATTCACTTTCAGTTCACAGTTTGCACCCACCTTTTGATTACCTCACTTATGAATATAAACACTTCATTCAATTAGTATGGTCCTGTGATCACTCCCCACTCTTTGTTGTTTCGTCATGTTCAGTGTGCTACCTGTATTTTACAGAACACACCTACACTCTAGACCCTAAGCCTACACGGTTCTAGTATTGAAGGTCATTACTCCTTCAGGTCGTCAGTTTTTAACACCCATTATTTTGTACACTTGGTACAGTTAATAAAGTTATGTTTTAAATCATTCACTTTTCACACAGAGCGTGAACCTGAGTGCTGCATTTGGGTTCGATCTCTACCCCACCTTCTATATTGTATTGAATGTAGAACTTAACCCTTTCATTACATGTGTCACAAAGATATATATGATGGAACGTATTAATGGCAGACAGATCAACATATGCATAGGGGAATGTGTAATTTTCATATAATAAACTATACGTTGGTTTTTAATGATTAAAGGGATTGTAGAATATGTTTGTGTGGCCTAATGTTATTTAATGTATTAAGTATAGGTGAGAAAAGAATGGGACTACATACTAGAACAGGAATTACCAAGAGACAGAAGTTGGCAAAAAAAAAAACTTTTATTCACACACAGTTAATTCACTGTGTGCGAAAAGAAACAAAGAGAATATATTAACAATATATACAAAATAAAAATATAAATAAACTAACTCTTAAAAAAGTTCTGTGCATCCTCTTAGCTGTTGAACTGGCAGGCTCACAAGGTCACCTGGTGTGGGGCCTTCAACGCCTCAATCTAGGTTATTGCTATGTAGCTGTAGTGGCTGACTCCACAGAGGCTGGAGAAGGAGGTGGCGTTGGCAGCAGCAGTGGTACCCCTGATGTTGGCAGGGACTCGCTTGAGGCACCAGGTATAGTAAGCTTGGAGGGTCCTCTGATGCTCTCCAGCCCCTGCTACTGTACATACAGTAGCCTACGTGAGAACACTATGGGATTTTCCAATCTGACCTATGCCATTTGGCAATGCACTGGTGTGCTGCCCCGTGAGAACAGCTGTTATGCGGTGGAGGCTTACTCCTCCATCCACCGTGATGTCACCTCGATCCGGCCAAGCTGGGCCGTCAGGTTTCTGAACTTGCATCGCTGACTCTCCAGCAGCTCCTGCTGATGGGCCAGAAGGATGCTCTCAGACAGGGGTGCTGAAGTGCACCGGGTGCAGCAGGAGTGGCATCATGAGCAGCTGGTGGTGCAGTGACTTGGTAAGCTTTAAGTGCAGTGACTGGAATTGCTGGTGGTGCAGCAGCTGGAGCAGCTCTAGGTGCAGCAGCCAGAGCAGGCCTGTGCAGGCCAATACAGTTGCAGCTGCCGCTGGCGCAGCAGTGGCAGCAGGGGCAGTGGGAGGAGGAACATTAAACTTCTCAGGAGTAGCCTCGGTGAGTGTCACCATCTCCTCTTCAGTCTGATTTTCAGCCACAGGCTCTGCAGCCTCTAGTAAGGGCTAGATGGTCATGCAAAGAAATTACATTTTAAAATCAAATGCAGCCATACAGAACATATGTGCACTTACTGTATGTAACAGCTTTTATATGTGTTTGCATAAAACAGCCATTTTTTTTACGTCTTTATTTATGGAACATTTTAGCAGGACAAACAATAGAACCCCTGATCCACAAACTGTTGCTAAACGTTTCAAAAGGCTTTTACTCCGATGCATATAAATTGGAGCTGAGGCATGCTATGTTTTTTTTTAACAAGGTAGGTTCCAAGCAGGAACCTGAAAAGGTCCTATATATAGCACTTGCGGGACATACTTGAAAATGAGCATGACATCTAAATGTAATTGCTCCACAAAACAGTGATAAACTGTAGCATTAGACAGTAGAAGTGACCGTACCGCTCAGCCTAATACAATATGGGTAATATAATATCTTATTGTATTAAAGGGTGCAATAGGACACTACTGTATCATTTTAACAAGGTAGGTTCCAAGGAGGAACCTGAAAAGGTCCTATATATAGCACTTGCTGTGGAACATAAATTGATGGACTAATGTCCTGAGATTCTCAATATCTCCAGATAAAGGTCAAATAGACTAAGGCTAGCCAGAAATTGACACATATAATATACATGTCCACATAGGACTAAAAGGTCAAAATAATACAATTTTAATAATAAACAATAAATGAACAGTAAAGAGTGAACATATAATACAAGGTGTAATAAAAGTCCTCATGAGGTAACCACCTCAGTGTGTGTAGATATAACATTAAACATGTATCTCTATATCATAGATAAAGACCGCCTATAATAGTGTAGTCCAAAAAGGAGATAGAACAAAGCCTAAATGTAAGAGGCAAAATAGCATCAAATAGGTCATATCAAATGTGTGTGTGTATATACGGGCTAGACGTCAGCCATCACATCAGGATTGGTCCTCCTATTGTCAAGAGACATGGAGGAATATCCCACATTTACAGGAGGAAAGCTGAAGGAAAGGATGACGTCACAGTAACCATGACAACGGAGGACGCAGGAGGACAGAGAGGAGGGAAGGCTTACAAACTCACAAGATGTGTGAGTAGCCCCCGAAGTATCGCGACAATAGGAGGACCAATCCTGATGTGATGGCTGATGTCAGACCCGACCGGCACACAGTAAAGAGTGAACATATAATACAAGGTGTAATTAAAAGTCCTCATGAGGTAACCGCCTCAGTGTGTATACTGCACCGACACACTTTATTCGAGCAAATACCCAGTATGTACCTGGCAGATACCTGGAATGCGCCGCTCCTCACCTCTGACAAGCCCCGTTGCGTTTGCCTTCCCAGCCTGGGTTCATGCCTGGCTGACGGGCGGCTGATCTGTTAAATGATAATGATTAGGATTTAATAGGCTGCAATGCTTCGCGTGTCTACCAGATGGCATAAATTCATGAATTGTAATGCAGTATATATATATATACTGTGCAGTATTGCAGCCAGCGGGAATAAAATGCTTCAATCCCTGCCTGGAAAATACCTCAATGCACTCGGCAGAAAACAGTCACAAACCTCAATACACCCGGGTATACCCGAATTCGTGGGACTAGCCGAGCTCGAATAAAGTGTGTCGCCAGTGTAGGGCCTGTTTATTCTGTCAAGGATTGGACTTCGGCTGAAGTGGATCCCAGTGGCAGGAACAGCAGGGAGCGAAGTAGGGGTCACAAGCAGAGATCAGAGGCAGGCGGCAGGTAACGAAGTCAGGAAACAAGCAGGGTTCTGAGGCAGGCGGCAGGTAGCGAAGTCAGGAAACAAGCAGAGGTCGGCAACGAGGAAACTGGAACAGGATGATAGCAATAGCTAACACAGCAGTAAACACAGGAACCTTGCAGGAGCTAAGAACCAGTATAAACAGGCAAGGAGGAACAGGAAAGGGAGGTTTATATAGGCAGGCTGAGAGGTGGAGCACAGGTGCAGAGGTGTCAGGTATCAGGTTCTGGAATGTTCTTTAGTTTAGCAGCAGCAATCCCGGTGGACAAGTTTAGGTACTGCAGGCTAGAACAAGACATTGAGAGTGGCAGCAGTCCCGGTGGCATGGCATGGGTACAGCAGGCTAGAGAATATGACAAGGGATAGCCTTGTAGCGGTTATCCCATAATCACTGCTTGACCTAGTAAGGTTAGTATAGCATAGCGGTACACGTATAAACGAACCACAGCAGTACTCACAGTTTGAGCCCACACCGGACTACTGATTGATAGAACCCTCTACCGAGGAATATGATCAGCTGGGTAGCGCATCATTCTTACAGTGGTGAGTGTAGTCTGCCTAATAGGACAACCAGTTGATGTTCATATAAAAAGTCAGATGCTCTTAAAAGAGCATTACTGGAGAGAAGTATGGGGGTATGTCTGTGTTCCGATCACGAACACAGGTCCCTCCCCTTTGACGTCATTACGTCACAAGCTGATGTACGTTTCGCTAATGTGCTTTGTCAAGGCTGGGCGGGAACACCTGAATAGCCTTGTGAATAAATCGGGTAAAGTCAATCCTGATTGGACAACCACATCCAATCACACTGAGTGTTTAATGATCCAATTATGAATGAAGGACCCCTTAATAATGCAATCTAGTGGTTGGTAGAGAAATGTAAAACATTATTTTTATTGGAATCCTATAAGATGTAATTTAAAAAAATCTATAATGTTTATGAATAGTTCCCTGCTTTAAAAGTACAGGGCAAGAAGTACGCAGAAGCAGCATAAATACTATCCTATGCATATAATAATGGCTGCTAGTTACAAAGTGGCCCATGCAGTTGCATACAACTTACAAAGTAATCAAACGTATTAGCTACAGGTGGAGACGATTTATTTTTTCTAATAATTTGAGATGCAATAAGTCAGAATTTGTTGATAATTGTATATCTCATTCTTTCACTAATGCCTATCTTTGTTTAAAGTTTACGCTGTGCTGCCTTCCATCTTAGCCCATGCATTGCAAATTGAGAAGGCTTGAGAACATTATTGTATGACAACATTTTGACTTTATACTGTGAACTGCAGTATCCACTACTACAGTACCAGCATGTACGGTTCATGAACAAGAACCAAATGAAACGTTATGAGACATACAGTACTGTAACATACAGGGATGGATTTGAGTCATTGTATGTATAAGTATTGGGGAAGGGAGTCATTGTTTGTTTTCTGGAGGGGTTTATTGTATGTATTGGGAGGAAGTTATTGTATTGTATTGTATGTATTGGGGAAAGGGGTCATTGTATGTATTGGTGTAATGCAAAGATTCAGGATACAGCCAATAACTTGCATACTCTGAGTCAGTAAACAGTCTTAGAGATGTAATCAAAAATGATTTTACTTGGCTTTGGTTATGTTCTCTGTTACAGCTTGCACAGCTTAAAAGCATAAAACAGGAAAATGCTCCAAACACCTGGGGAAGCCCCAATCAGTCTACTCTGATCCCAAGAGAGCGAGGGGAGTTCTTGGCCAGGGAACCTGCACAGTCCTTGGAGAAGCTTCTGGCACTATCCCCAGCCTAGGCTCTTATTTATAGTATTTTGTTAGGCTTCCTCCAATCAGGTGCTAAGTGTTGTTGCAAAATGCATACTTAAACTGATGAGTCACACTTCCTTTGCAGTAAACAACTCTCTATATGGTAAACATGTGACAGAGAGAGAGAGATAGCTCTGCTAACTTAAAGCACATGTCATGGCACACTTAAGCTAATAAGTGGTACGTCCCAATACAATTGGGGAAGGGGTTATAGTATGTATTGAGGAAGGGCATTATTGTATATATTGGGGGAGGGGCATTATTGTAGTGTATGAATTGGGGGAAGGGGTCATTTTATGTATTGGAGAGAGGTTTATGGTATGTATTGGGGAGGGCATTATTGTATTTATGTATTGGGGAAGGGGTCATTGTACGTATTGAGTTGGGGTTATTGTGTGTATTGGGGAGGGGGTTATTGTAGTGTATGAATTGGGGGAAGTGGTCATTGTATGTATTGGAGAGAGGATTATGGTATGTATTGGGGAGGGGGCTATTGTATGTATTGGGGAGGGTGTTATTGTATGTATTGGGAAATGTATTTGGTCCATCCATAACATTTAGCTTTTTGCTTCCGCTCATGGTCACGTCAGTGACATTGTGGGTGCAGCCACAACACCACCCACATGCCTCACCCCTTACCATTACTTACATTTAGACCTTCAATCATTTAGCAAGCTAAGTTTTTATTTGATTTTCAACTTCCTCTTTTGTTTTGTTTTTATAGTTTAAAGAAGTACTTGATTAATTTTTGTTTTCATTTTTTTCAGGTCTGAGGTTCTGACCCATCTCAAAAATAAACGGACTTATCTTAGGGGAGCTCATAAACGGAAAATCCATTCCAAGCTGAAACCATCAAATGGAAGAATGAAACCACTAACAAGTTTGGGGTTTGAGCTAGGTTGACTTCATATCCAATCTGCAGCAACCTGCACAGTGCACAGTGGCAGTAGAGAGATATGGTGAGGATGTTGCAACAACTGAAAAGGCAAGCGATGATGTGGTTATACAAAAAGGAAGTACAAAAGCACAAGCTAGTTGTGAAATATTTAGTGATAATCCAGCTGAGTGGAAACTAGGTGAGGAACTGATTGAATGTCTCATTCAAAAGGACAATATTCCACAAAACACTGATTTTGATTGTACAAACTTTGTGGAGTCTACTTCTTAATTGTGTGGGCTTAAACAACGGTTTATTTTTAAATCAATATTCAAACAGACAATGGTCAATGGAGAAGAAGTTGATCGCTATTGGCTAGTGTTCTCATCAAAAAACAAAATGGTATATTGTGAAGTGTTTAAATTATTCTCTTCATGTTCTGATCACTTTATTGTTACTGGATTCAGTGAAGAATGCGTCTTCTAGACTACCGTCTTATGAAGTAGCATTAGGCTGCGTCCATGCTCTCTAAGACTGTGCGGAGGCGTGCAGCGCGATCACAATGCCTTGAGGCAATGATCGCAGCCATGAGGAATCAGTTAATTTGATTCCACGGAGCGACGGCCAGGTCACGTGAGCAGTTCACCCAATTAGGGCAAACCAGCTCTGTGACATCACGGTCATGCCCAGATGCCACTAGACATGCCCCTCCCATCACGTCTAGCCTGGCCAAAAACGCTTTCTTGGATCAGATCGTATACTGATACATTTCCATCCAAGTCTTTCGCTCGCGAATTATCACGCGATTGTAAACGTTCTTTATATCTATGACTTGGTGATTAACAATAGATTCTTTCAAATCTTCATCTATATAATCAATTTAGTGCCAAAACAATTTTGTAAAGTAGATCTAGGGGATAATTCATCTCATTTAAGTAATTTCATGCTTATATTTTTAATACACATGTAATCTGTATTTGCAATGCATTTTTCTGTATGTTTATACTCACATTATGTATCCTAATCCCATATTTCTGCCTGTAAAGCATGTTATTAAAGTTAATTGCAGTGTAGCAATAGAAAGGGATATATTAGGAAGGGGCACGCGGACATACTATACATACTCCTGAGGAAGCAGGAAATACCTGCAAAATGCATTGGGTTGCCAGGGGACCAGAATCTGGAGAGCACCTGAAAACTGGAAGTGATGTAGGATGCCGGCCCGAGTGGTGGTGGGAGCCGCGATCACCGGAGGAAGAGAAAAGTGCTCCAGCTTGTCCCTCTTAAAATATACTCTGTCTGTGTGAGTGTTACTCTGATTTTATTATATATAAAGTTGGACTTTTTAAGAAGAGGCTTCAGAATCCTTCTGTTATCCACTGTGGGAGCAGAGGAGCAAAGAAAACTTTTAGTGCCTGGGCTCAGGCACTTTTATGTAAGTGCGCACCTCAACATTTAATTTGCTGAAGATTTCTGTGAACAGGCTTCACAATTTTTTTTCCTCTTTTTTCTTTCTTTCTCCCTTTTTATTTTGAGGTGCTCTGATTCTCCGGAACACATTTTCACTCAGAACTGGGAACAGTTATTTTTCAAGCAGCACTTACCCCATACTAGTTTATTTAGTTTAGATCACAGTGTATGTTGAGCGCATCCTTAATTGCTATATAGCTCTCAGAGCTATGACAATGCTGCTAATATCTCAGGAAAATATCCAGGTGTACATAGCAGAATCAAGGAGTGCAATCCTCTGGCTGAATACATATCCTGCAGTGCTCACTCACTCAATCTTGTTGGCCAAACAGCAGCTACAGCAGTCTTTGTGAGGAAGCTGTCTCATTCTTCAGAATCATGCAGAGGGTGTATACATTTCTGCCAGGATCTACCTACAGATGGAATCTCCTGTCTGATACCTTGTAGTCAAAATCCAAAAGTAAAAAAGTGATTCTAGAAAAGTCACTCTCTCACAAAAGATGGTCTGCAAGGCATGATGATCATTGCAATATTTGGGTAACTGAGTGCACACTGTAGGGGTCTCCCTGTCCAGTCCTCCACCTCCGGAGATCTCCCTGGTTAGGATTCTGTTTGCTGTTTCAGGAGATTTGTAGCCTCAAAAGTACAGCCTTTGGTGCAGCAAAGGGTATGAGCCATTTGCTGCCTTTCGCTGATATTAAAGTGATGTTAAAGCTGCTCTACAGTATTTCAATCTGAAACTCTAAAGCCCTTTATCCACTGTATCCCCTGTACCCATTTTTCCAACTCTATCTGTCCATGAAATGTCTATGAATTGACTGTTTAACCCTGTTCTTTTAATGTAACCATCTATTTTTATAACTCTGTGCCCAGGACATACTTGAAAACGAGAGGTAACTCTCAATGTATTACTTCCTGGTAAAACATTTTTATAAATAAAAATAAATGTACTTAGTATAGATACTATACTTTCCTTTTTGCTGCGCTACTCATTCTCAAATTGCATCTTATGACCACAGCTATTTCCCAGTTTCTATCTAACCAGTATTTCTTGCTTGTCTCTTTGTTTGCCACTCATAATTTTAAATTTCCTTCAGCCTTTCAATCACCAAGTACTGTACAACTGGTCCATTCTTGTTAAGGTGAAATGCATTCTTAATATAACAATATCGCCTCACAAAAATGATTCACAGTACTCTAAAAACCCTCCTTCCTACACCAGTTTGGTAGCCATACATGTCCTTCTCCAAGTCCTTACTGACTCCCTTCAAACTTAAAATATATATTGTAAAGTAAAAAATATATATTTTTTTAAATATTACATATACCTTTTAAACACCCATTGAACATTTTCATATCCTTCCTCATGTGAATGATGAATAAAAACTATTAACATCCATCAATACCACTAAAGGGTACAACATGTTCAAATTACATTATAAAATCTGATTGACAGAAATATATAAATGTAGATAATTCATCAACATTATACAACAAAATTGCTTCTACCAACATTTAAAATCCATAAACATGTCTGCAAGTACATATGAAATCATTGTTATTTCATTAGTAAGAAAAATACTGAGTGGACAATAAAGAATGTGGCTTAAATTGAAACCAATGTCTGGACAATTATACCTTTATGGCCCATGAGTATGGTAATATGTTATAACATCTACTATTATTATAAATTAATTATTGTTTAAGTATTGGTTATTATTACTTATTATTCATAATAATAATACGTTTATTTATAATGGCCAATATGTTCAACTGCACAGTAGTGATATACTGTAAATACAGAAACAGAATGACATGTCAAATAAGGGTAAACAAATGGAAACAGATACAGTACAAAAGATAATAAGGGCCCTGCTCCTGAGAATATACAATACCCATTGATAGGTTTGAACATTGAATTACTTTCTTTTATCAACACATGTATTTCTATTCTCTGAACTCTGACAGTTGCTTGAAAAAAATATACAAAAATAATCATAGATACCAAGCAAAGATGTTTCAATGTGAATAATTTTGATTTTGTTGACACTTTAGGTGGGCGTTTTTTGCCTTTTATGACAGATTCTGATTACATTTTGAGGATACCTTTCAGCCATCATGTAATATCTGCCATAAGTTAGATGCAAATTGGTGCAGCCCGTCTTAGAATATATATTTTTTATTTATTTATTTTCAATGATAAAAAAAAATATTGGTACAGCTCATTGACCAGATTCTTGATACAAAACATTAAATGCATTAATTTGCAACGTGTACAAAATTGTCAGACAATTAGCTTAAACTGTTTGAGACAAAATAAAAATTTTAAATGAAAATAAATTAATAACTACTGTAACAAACAACACGGTATAACAACAACCTGAAGATTTACTTTGATAACTAGGTGGCAGTGACAAATATTCACTGCACAATAGATTTTTGATTGCTTTTCCACAGTATCCACGAAGTCCATATAACTGTTCATACATCACACCGTTCTTGAGATTAATGAGTTTTGTGTGTTGTTTTTTGTTTGTGGCAAATGAGATTGTCATTGTTACATGTAAGTGTTTTTCAGTTTGTGTTAATACATTAAAGGTATCTCTTTGCAAGTATCAATAATGAGAGAGTTGAAGTGGTATTCAGTGTTTACATTTTTGTTGGATTTCAAGACAGTGCTGGATCATTGTGACAGACAATAGCCGCTGGACTTCATTGTCGGATCCTTGACTGAAAGTGGAAAGTAAGTTTATAGTATTTATAAGCTCATATAATACCACAAATAGTGTGAGAATTAAATTGGCCAGACATTGATTTTAACTGAAGTTTGAGAATATTAGGACAATTTGAAGACAAAATCCACAAATTGATGGCTTTTTAAAAACAAACTTGCCTGTTTTTCATTCCGTTTTATGAATCGTTGTCCTATTAGGTTTAATTATTAGAGTTTTCCTAGCAGTATTTAATATTACTGCACATAAACCACTTAAAACGGTGTTCCATGAGTCTACAAATTATATCACTGTACTGTACCTGTGTCAGTGTCTCTAATTCTCTAATAATGTTTTCAATATCATGTTCCAAGTTGGAGAGTGGGATAACATTATTTTTCTGTTAAGAAAAATACTGTACAGGCGGTCCTCGTTATCGATTGTTTCACTTTACGATGGACAGCATATCCAACACGTCACAATGTAATACTATGGGGACATTTTCCGATGCCAGAATGCCTTAGCCAACGCTTACCATACAGTAGTTGAGTGCCCCTTGTGTTTATACACATGCCAATATATAAGGTCTCCCTGTGGGACCGAAACATTGGCTTTCGTGTAACTGTTTGTTTTCAATACAATTGCTTTTTGGATTACTCCCTGCTATATGCTGTCTCCTTGACCGGTTCTTGGACTGGTAACTATGCTGTGTGTTCTCCTATGGGACTAGCATCTGCCTTATGCTCTACATCAGTGTGCTGACTGTCTCTGTGATACTATATAAATATATATATATATACTATATACTATATATATAATACTAACTAATTAATTTGGTAAAAATATATTAATCCAAAAACAAGTCAGTTTAAATATAAAGTAAAGAGCCTAATGGTGCTAGGGGATAAATATAAATATCGAACACACAAAAAAGACAAAGACAATCCCCTTAATAGCACTCTAAATTACACCAACAAAAAATAAAAAGGATATATATATAGAACACACAAAAAAGACAAAGACAATCCCCTTAATAGCACTCTAAATTACACCAACAACAGGAATACAGTATTCCTTGATATATAGTCACTTTTCACAGATATTATTTTGGCTGTCTTCAGTATGTCTATGTTTTTAAGTTAGTGTGTCTTGCTGTATTTACAAATAAAAACTGTTCATTTTCAATTCCGGCAAAGCATTTGTTCTTTGAGCTATATCTTCCTTTTTATTTTTTGTTGGTGTAATTTAGAGTGCTATTAAGGGGATTGTCTTGTCTTTTTTTTTGTGTGTTCGATAATTTATATTTATCCCTAGCACCATTAGGCTCTTACTTTATATTTAAACTGACTTGTTTTTGGTATAATATATTTTACCAAATTAATAGGTAGTATATTTAGGGTTGAGTTAACCACATATATTTGTGTTGAGCAACACACCTTTTTGTGTGTTTATATATATAATATATATATATATATATATAGATAATATAATATTATAATAAAACAGAACAAAAATCAAAAGTAGCGGCTCTATTGTAACCTAACCACTGTGATTAAGTCTACCTAACTGTGAAGTACAACCAATGGGGTGGCAAAGATGGGTATATTAAATTAAAAAACCTATGTTAACTTAAGATATTACATTTAAAAAAAAAAGCATGTACTAATACTTTAATAATAAAAAATTGTGAAAAAATGTGGTAAAAATAGAGTAAATAAAAACCACTGGATAAAATCCGTTAAAAAACCTTAAAAACACAGAGTCCTGTTCCAAGAGAAACGCATCCAGGTATAGGCAGCCCGTTTAGAAGGGATCACTCCCGTGATACCTATGAAAAAGAAAAGAAAAAAACAGGCGCACACCTAGTGCATTAAAGTATAACAATTCGGTTTATAGAACAATAAAAACAGTCAAATGCCCACTCACAAGTGTAAAGCGTAGTAGCAGGTATGAGATAGGCTCTCATAAGCCAATACTGACCTGTTCCCGACCTACTCAGCAATGGTGTCCTTCTCCTGTGTGCTCTCCGCGTGGTCTCCTGCAACCGGAAGTGACGTCCACCCGGTCGGGTGCCCCGCACAGGAAATCCCTCCGGGAACCAGTACCTTCAGCTGCCTGCTTCTGGTCGCTGCACCACCGGGGGAAAGAGGGATCCAAACTTCTGCTTTGCCTCTCACAGCCTGCAATAGTTCTCAACCCGCAGTAATGGTCTCCGTGGGAAAAAGACTCCTCTGTCTTAGCCACGCCCTACTTGTTTCGTCATCTATGATGATTTCATCAGGGGTACCCATTGGATGTGCCCCCACAGTATTTATAGCAAGGATATTTGCTTATACTAATAAAACAATTAAAAAGTTAATTACAAACGTTCAACCAGTCTATTGCTTTAATCTTAATGCAGTGCAAATCCCAATAGACTGGTTATGAGGACCGCACTATCTTTCAAAAAATGTGATTAGATGAATGTTTATATTTTACAATTTACAGAGATATGATCAATTTGTTGGAATTTTTGCAGAATATTGCTTGATGTATTTATTCATGAGCTTAATATGCTATTATCATTGTTTGAGTAGTAATTAATATTACTTCTATTTTTGTTTATAAATTGAATCTGATTTTGATTTTAATAACCTTTTACAATAATTTCACAGTCTGATTTGAACAAATGACTAAGTGACAAATATGTTACAGTATATATGATCAAAAAAGATTATATCAAGAATTGGAGAAGCTATTACATGTAGAATGAAACTACCAATGTAACCCCTTACACCATTAGCCAGCAGCTTAGTTGCTAGGATAATACACAGACTGAAGTTCCACTTACCAAGTCTTAGTAAATATACCTGGTGTTATCCATTAGTAATTTACAAGTATATGGATTGCAGTTGGAGTCGGTGCAGTTGGTGCAGCAAAGGTTGTTATTTAGCAAGGACAGAAGAACCCTCAACATGAATCATGTAATATTGAAAGTGTGTGTAGTATAAAAGTACATATTATTAACCTATGTGATATTGATAAAACTACCTATATGTGAAACAATAAATTAATTGAGATATATCTAATAAAGTGAATGTGAATAAATGTATGTGTATAAATTGACGTGAAGAGATGTTGTAAAGATCTAACTAATAAAATATTCTGTGAAATTGACACTGAAGCTATTCATGTTGTGACTAAATAGGGAAGGCCATTCGCGAACCAGAACAGACACATCCGCAATATGGTGTGAACCATAGATAAATCAACCTACAATAGGGTTATTATATATAATCTCTAAAGATGATAGTATGGAAAGTTATATTTTCAGACCTGACAAGTCACCATAGTTCAGAGGGAATGCTGTAAAGCATTCAAACCAGACCTCCGAAGGATCACCCTCCCTGGGTGATCACACTATGGTGCTTGTGTCAATATGGTCATTATGTCCCTTAGGGTGCATGGTATCTAAAATATACATCCAGTAAGTCTCCCTCATACACAATCTTTTAAAGCGATCTCCACCCATATATGTGGGGGGAATGTACTCAATGCCCATAACTCGTAGGGACTTTGGATCTTTAAGATGTTTAGAACAGTTATGGTGGGAGAGGTTGTGTGCTTGGCATCCATTTATTATATTTCTTCGGTGCTCTAAAAATCTTGTACTTACACTGGCGGCACACTTTATTTGAGCTCGGCTAGTCCCGCGAATTCGGGTATACTCGGGTGTATTGAGGTTTGTGACTGTTTTCTGTCTGAGTGCATTGCGTTATTTTCCCGGCAGGGATTGAAGCATTTTATTCCGGCTAGCTACAATACTGCAATGCCGTGTAAAAACACATGAGGGCGCTTGCGAGCTGTTCTCTTGAAGCCGTCCCCTATAGTGAATTGTAATGCAGTATATATACTGTATAGGAACGTGGTGAGAGAGCAGAGCACTGCCGTGGAAAGGAAAATCAAAAAAAGAGGGCCTTATGCAAAAAAATAAGTTATTTATTAGGCATGATAGCCAAAAAGAACAAACACACTAAGGTTTTTATATATATATATACTGTATAACAACAGCCCCTATAACCCCTAACATACAGTACTGTACACATACAGTACTGTATATGCACATACTGGGGGCGAGATGTGTTTGCAGCAGAGAGAGATCCGCTGCTCTCTCTGCGCAAACAGCGACACACCTTTGGCAAGCACGTATACAAAGAAGACACCCAAAGTCCCCCGAATACATCTGATAAACTACATACACCCCGAGACCCCTATACATATACATATATCAAAACACCCCACCCAAAATCAGATGCCCTAGCACCAGGTTCTACTAGCAGTTACCCATGTTTACCTCCGCCACCTCCTGAGAAGGATGCCGCGGACCCTAAGCTGACCCCCGCCGGTTGGCGCGAAGGCAGAGCAAAGATGCCGGACGAGGATGCCGCACAGCACCCACGATTGATGATACAATGAAGGCATCCCCCTCACTAGGAGAGTTTTTCGGCCATGCGCTCAATGTGACTGCCCCAGGCCGACCCAACAATACACAAAATCACACAACACACACACAGCTACACACAGCGACACCACACACGTCACAATCGAGTACACACTACACACAACAAAAACACAGCAAGCAACACTAGCACACAGACCTCGCGGCCGACAACACAAGCACATGACAATGAGAGTCACGGAGGGACACAGAGCACGTGACAAGACGACCCCACCAAACATCGCAGGGCACTAGCACGACACACACACACACACGGGGTCGGGACACACACTATCACACCATCGACACAGCACGTACACACACCACACGACCTACACCTCACACACGACAGAGTCGACACACACACAACACACAAGCACGACACACACGACATCCACGAACACACAAGGGAGCACACACACTCACCACACACACCACAGGCACACACAAGGATCTGCACAACAAGCACGCACACACGAAGGCCCACACACACCACCACACGACACACACACACACTACACACGAGCACACAGCACTCCACACACACCAACACACGAGTCCAGCACACACAACACACACACACACAGCACACACACACCGCACACACACACAACACACGACCCACACACACCCCACAAGTACCACACCCCACAGCACACGCGCAACGCAGCGACGCTACACACATCACGCACACACACAATCATACACACAAGAAAGCAAACACACATCACACAGCACCCACACACACACGACATCACGCAGCACACCACTACACACCACACACACCACACAGACACACACACGACACACATCATCCTACCACACAGCACACACGACACACACCACACACACACACACACGATAAATCACTCACACACAGACCAGCTCACACACAATGCGACACACACACACACACACACACACACACAATGACCTCACACCACAATACGACTCAACACAATCACACCGCACACACACAGCACACAACAAACACACACACATACACAAGCACAACACTACACACACGGACACGACGGCCGTGGGGTGGCAAGACACACACACACGATTCGACACACAGCACAACATCACACACAGCATGACACACAGCGACACACACACTACGCCACGACGACGAGAGGCACACACACAAGCTACCGAGACGCACGTAACACGACAGTCAAGCTACTACGACACAAGCACAGCTAGCCCACAAGCACCACACACAGAAAGCACACACAAAACAGCGCAAAACACACTACACAACATGACACAGAGACACACACACACACCATCCCACACACACACACACACAACACGACACACACACACAAACACAGCACCACACCACACACACACACAGCACAACCCAATCACACACTCACACACACAATCACCACAAACACACAACACAACACAAACATCGCACACACACACACACACACACACACAAAATCACACACACACACCACACACAACACACACACACCACACACTACACACTACATCACACACAGACACCACCAACACACAGCACACGACAACAACAAAATCACACTCCAAAACAATCACCACCACACACACACCACACACTACACAATCACATAACCAAAACACACACACACAATCACAATCCAACACAATTCACACACACACACACACACACACCACACAATCGATAAGCTCACACACATATCATAGATCACACATCACACTAAACAATCACCACACACACCATCACACACACAATCACACACCCACACACACACACACACACACACACACACACACACAATCACACACACAATCACTCACACACAATCACTAACGCACACAATCACAAACAGAATCACACAAATCACAACACACGCCAATTCACACACAACACACACACAAACACACACCCAAACAAACACACACAATCACACTTACACACAACACACACACACACCAAACACACCCAAACAAACACACTCATAGTCACACTCACTACAATCACACATCCACACAAGCACACAATCCCACACACAATCCCACACACAAACACACAATCTTCCACACACACACACAAATCACACACACACACACACACACACACACACACACACACACCACACAAACACAAACACACACAGCACCATCACACACGACACACAACACACACACACATCAAACACACACATTACCACACTACACTCCCCAATCACAACCAATCACACATCACGGACCATCAGCACTCAAACAATCAAATGCCAAATCACACATCACCAGTTCACACCAACCCAACAACACAGACACACACACACACACACACACACATTCCACACACACACACACACACACACACGACGCACCGAAACACACACACACACCACCCCACACACACAACACACAACACACACACACTACAGCACAATCAACACACCAAGCTAACCACTCCACAACACTCACACAACACATCTGCACATCACCCCACAATCACACATCACCAAAAGCACACAAGCACAACACAGCACACCACATGCAACAACAACACAACACACACAGCAGGCACGAGACAGCACAGCGACAGCACGACACACGAGCACCGACACACACACACGACGACATACAGTGCAATCACACACGACACACACACAACCGTCACGACACAGCACATCACACACAGCACCACAAGACACGAGCAGCGCACACAGCACAAGGCAGCACACACACTACAGCACACACAGCAACACACAGCACACGACACGACACATCAGCTAATAACAGAGAAAGTAGCAAAAACACCGACACACGCAGCAAACAGCACTACATGGCACACACGGAGGCAAGCACACACACACACACACAGGGCATGGTCCGGAGTCGCGGAGGCGGGGGCGGGACACACCACACACACAGGCACGACTATCACAGCGACTAGCACACACACACACTACACAACTGAAGCACACGCAAACAATAACCACACACAACACACACACACACACACAATCATCATACAACACACACACAGCATATCACAATCACACAATCACACACACCCACACACACACACACAATCATCGTCAAACAATCATATGTCCACAATCACACAAACAATCACACACACACAATCACAACACACACACACACACCACACACACACACACACACACACACACACACAGACACACACACACCTCACACGACCACACACACAATCACACACACAATCACTCACACACAATCACTAACGCACACATCACAAACAGAATCACCCAAACACACACACGCCCAATCACACACGACAAACACACACAACAAACATCACACTCCACAAACAAACAGACCAACACACACAACAAAAACACACCAAAAAAAACACAAAAAAAAACACAAATAGGCAAAAAGAAAAAAATAAAAAAAAAACAAGCAACACCCAATCAACAACACACAACGCCAAACGACAACACAAAAAGCACAAACCAACAACACACAAATCAAACGAAAAACATAGTAACATAGAGCAACACACACACATAAACCACACACCCACAACATAGCATACATTAGACACAACTACAAACACACAGGCAAAACACAACACACCGACATGACACACACACCACACACACCACACACACAACCACACATCCAAACATCTCAATCAAACGTAAATCACAACACACACCATCACACAGTTCAAACAATCACCATGCCAATCACACTCATCACATCTCACACACACACACACAACACACACCACCACCACACACAGCACACACACACACACACACATACCACACCACACACCCAAGAACACACACCAACCACACACACACACACACACAACACACACACCACACACACCACAAACCACAGACACACACACACAAACAATCACACACACACGACACACACACACACACACACACACAATCATAGTCACACAACACACAAACAATCACACACACACACACACACACACACACACACACACACACACACAATCACACACACAATCACTCACACACAATCACTAACGCACCACAATCACAAACAGAATCACACAAACACACACACGCAATCACACACAAACACACACACAAACACACACCCAAACAAACACCACCAAATAACAAAACACTAACACGAACATGCTAACACACGACACACACAATACACACCCACAAACAAACAACATAGTCAACACTCACAAAAGAAAACAAAAAATGAAAAAAAGAAAGCAAGCAACATCCCAAGAATCAAAACGCTAAAAACAATCAAGCACAAAAAAAAAAAAAGCACAAAACACACACACATAACACACACAAAAACCAAACCAACAGCACACACAACACACACACACAAACATCCAACACATAAAACACATCAACTAGAGAACATCTAAAGTCCAACACGCAAGCACTGAAGGACCAAGCACGGACGACACACCAGCACACGCAAACAAGCACAGGCAAGCGCACAGTCAGGGGGCACAGCAGGCAAGACCACACACAAACACAACACAGCACCACACCCACACACACACAACACACAAAACTACACACAACGCACCACACACACACAGCACACACACACAAACAAAAAACACAACACACAACACACAATAACAACACAAAAAAACACACACAATAACAATCACAATCACACTCCAATCAAAATCAATCAACACTAAATCACACATCAATCACACTCAATCACACACCACAACATCACACTCAAACAATCACATGCAATCACACTCACACATTCAAAAACAACCACACCCACACAACACCAACACACGACACACACACACACACACACACACACACACACACACACACACACACACACACACACACACACACACACACACACACACACACACACACACACACACACACACACACACACACACACACACACACACACACACACACACACTCACACACTATCACTCACACACACACACACACACACACACACAATCACTCACACTATCACTCACACACACACACACACACAATCACTCACAACCACACAAGCACACACCCCTCTCCCTGCATCAGAAGCTATCTGATTGGTTTACAGCCTATCACTGTAAAAATCAAATTCTGCTGACTACAGAGATTCACGTCGCTCCGTCGCGCCGTCGCTCTTACTTTAAGCGCATACTACTGATTCAATGCATTTGTTTTGGAGCAACATTGCATCGCCGGCACTATAAGCGCAGCCTTGTTGTCACGGGGACATAAGGAGTAGGTAGGACCTTGATGACCAGAACAGCAAGAAAGGCAAGGATTGTTGGGTTCACGGGCTGAGGTTGGTGGCAGGCGGCAAGCAGGATCATCGGGGTCCAGGCAGAGGTCGGTAGCAGGAAGGCAGGAACAGGGCAGGGGAGCAGGAACTGAGACTAGGGAGCAGGAACTGAGACCAAGGGCTCACAACAGGAAACAAAGGGGGACAAGCCAGAACACTTCAAGGGCCTTTAATATGTACAGGACTAAACAGGAACAGAAACAAATCAGGGCAAGGCAGAAGAAGTCTGGACACAAAACAAAGGCAAGGGAGGAATAGGAAACAGGAAACTATAAGGACCGAGGACAGGAGCACCCATTGGAGACAGACAGAGGAACCCCAGAGCAGACAGAAACAGAGGCACACAGACAGACAAGGAACAAAAGGAGAGAGGGAGAACTACAGTAGGTAAACATACAGTTATTTTGCTAAGTACTCCCCTTATATTATTGCACTGCAAATAAGACAGTAATCATGTACAGTATACATGAGATTGATATATAGTATATTATATATTTACTGTATTTTAACTTACCAGGTCTCTCCAGACCCACTATCTGGGAGGTGGAAATCACCTCACTAACCTTCTCCACTAATCGGGTGAGATGCAGAGGAGCAACTGTCCTTTTTGAATGAGCAGCATAATCTTCCATCTTGCACTTCCTGTCAGCTCATCTTTTATTGGCATATCCATGTTATGGACTGTGTTCCCCAACACATTAATGCTGGTGAGGATGTGGCCCCAAATATGCTGTGCTTGTGCACATGTGCAACACATCACTAAGGCATGTACACTCATTTAAAAGAAGGTTATAATTTTTCCGCATGTGCAGTGTATTGTTTAACTGTACTTCAGTACAACAATAATGCCATTTATTACAGGTAACGTAACTATGGTTGTTTTGCTAACGGAAGTTTTTTTTGCATATTGTTAGCTTGAAGGATACCTATTAAATGGAAGGAAACTAATGACTGTTTTGATCCCTGTTCAACGATGTTAATTTCTACTTGTTATATTTTGATACATTCTAGCCAATGTAGAAATAGTCTTATAGAGCACTTCTTCTAGTTCTATTAGATTTTTTTTTTTAAATTTTGTACAGTTGTCACATATATTGAACATTACATTGGTCCTTTCCTCAAATTATTTTCTTACTGCCTAAAAGTAGTGGGTAGGTGGCAACCAATGTTTAAGAAGATGTATAGGTGTAGCATCTTATATGAATCAGCAGCTGCAGGATGTGTTATTGAACCGTGGACCAAGAGTCAACAATTCATGACACAGTGCTTGGCAGGGAGTAATGGCCAACCAGGATTAACACAGGTCCCTGCTTATTCATGGGACTCCCGCTCTAAGAATCCTACCAGGTTGCATCAGTCTGTAAGAGATGATCATTAAGAGTAGACAGAATCAGTTACTCTCCCTTCACACATCTAACAGGCGATAATGTGGCTTTTATTTAATTTTAATAACATAATATTGAAGCAGGGGGTCTCCAGAGTTGAACCTCATTAATTTCAACTTTGGGGACACCCTGCTTCAATGGGTGTAATGGCAAATGTTTTTTTTTATTGAACTGTAATGTATTTTATTTTGTGGTTGTTTTGTTTTTAGGTTGCCCATTCATTGCCATTGTGGCAATCCATGCCCATATTGTGGGCCTGGTTTACAACAGTGACAATCAATGGGTGTATTGGCAAATGTTTGTTTTTATTTAGTTGTAATGCATTTTATTATGCATTTTTTTTAGGTCACATATTCCTTGCCATTGTGGCAATCCAAGCCCATATTGTGGACATGGTTTTCCACAGTAACAATCAGTGGGTAGAGGGGTAGGGTATAGGGGTAGTTGCTCAGGAGAGGGTAGTTAGGCCTCCCGGGAGTGTAGAGGGACGGGTTAATCCCTTAATTACTATAGTGGTTCCTAACCGCTAAGGTAATTAAAGGGTTAGTGACCAGTAATTAGTTTTTTAATTTTAATGTTGCTGCCCATGGAGAATGAAGAGGCTGAAGATGAGGACTCTGAAAGAAAGAATTGAAGCATCCTAACACTTCAGAGATACTATAGAGCCCTCAGTCCAGGAAGGATGGAGAGACAGAGTTAACTGAGCAAACACTCCGCAGCTGTCATTATACAGGCTGCCTACAGAGGGATGACATTTTGTCAGCTTTGTTGCCGGAATAAAGCAGCCTGAATTTTTCAGTCAATTTGGAGAATGCAAAGACAAAGGAGAAAATATGACTATCTGAAATAATATGTGATTGTACTGCAGTAAAATGTTCTAAAGTTTAAGCAACAACGACGCTACAGGAATATGAAGAAAGCTGCTTGGGTGATTCAGTCCAGATACAGAGCCTGCATCCTAACCAAGCAAGCTGGGAGCTCCTATAAGCACATTCGCTATGCTGTCTCAGTGCAACAGTCTGCTTTCCACAAGATGCTGGAAAGAATACGAAGTGCAATTCTGATGAAGTCATTCTATCATGCCCAGCTGATTCGAACCAGGTTCCTTAATATGAAAACCTCTGCCATCAAGATTCAGTCTGTGACCAGACTGAAGCAGAGATATAACCGCTATCCCACTATGAGTAAAGAATCTCTGGTTATTCAGCTGTGCTTTCGTCGTAAGAAATTAATGCACCAAGGAAGAGGGATGCCAAAGGATACAGTCAGAGCTGATAAGATACCCACCAAGATTGAGCTGCTGGAGCCAGACATGGATGGTCACGTTAGCAAAACGAGAAAAATGACAGCACAGGGCCTGGTATGGTTCGCTGTAAAACCCGGGGAGGATGAGTTTGAGTGAGAAGTCCTCTATACGGTTAATGAAAATAATCCCCTTCCTGATTCTTGTAGGGAGCCTGACGTGCCCAATGTGGATTCCTATGCTCCCGCTGTGAGGAAAGACGCACCCCTCTTAAATTTTCCTGCAACGCCTGATGTGCCAGTTTGCTGATTCCTGTGCCATCGCTCTAGGGACAGGAACTTTGCCTGTCAACAAACCAACAGAGGTGGGTCACCCCGAGTCGGCCTTCCATCAAGGTCTCCTGAAAAGCCTGGAGGATTGTCCAGAGAATGCTCCTGAGAAGGGGGTGTAATGTCAGGGTCGTCCTAGATACCCTGGTCCAAGCCACAGTTCCTTTGTCTGCCAACCAGATGTGCTTCTCTTCTCTTTATGCTCTGGGTTTTCCTCTGTATGTCTCCTCTTGGTGCTCCTTTCCTCTGTCCCTGCCTGTCTTTATAGTTTCCTGTTTCCGGTTCCTTTTTTACTTTGCTTGTTTGCGTCCTGACTCCTTCTGCACTTTCCTTCCCTGATCTGATCTTTCTGCTTTTTGTTCCTGTTTGAGTCCTGGTAAAATTATTAAAGGCCCTTGCTTGTGAACTAGCTTGTCACCATCTTTGTCCTGCCGCCCAGTCCTGCTCCCATGTCCAGTCCTTCTCCCCTGTCCTGTTCCTGCTTTCTGATGTCTGTAACTTAAATGATCCTTGCCTGCCATCTGCCCTGGCCCCTGTCTGCAACCCTGATGATTTTCGGCCATCGATGTCCTGTCTGTCCTGGTGTCCATGACTGCAAGCTAATTTGTTTCCTGTACACGCACAACAAGACAATCAGCTTCACAGACACACACGCACAACAAGGGACAAAGACACACACCCAACAGGGCAGACATTCACAAAACAGAAAAGGCACACACAACAGGGCAGAAAATCAAACAATACAGATACACACAGGACAGACATACACCAATTCCCTTCTTCTGCCTATTTTGTTTCTCCCTCAGGGGTGCTTGGTCTAAGCCCCATGAAGTATTTGGCATGCTCATGACACCTCCTCCTGATTGTCTGCTGCTGGGTAATGTCACCAATCATGATAAGATAAACTTCCCAGCCCCTTAGCTTAACTTCTAATTTCTCTCTGCTATGGGAGAGTAGAATCCTGTAGCACAATCCTGAGGCTATCACAGAACAATGGTTGAGAAACACTGCCCATATTTATTCCTTAATTAAGAATCACCTTTAAAATATCCAAAGGTGGCAGACCCACTGCATCATCACAATTCAGTAAACGTGACCATCATCTGAATTTTAAATGTACAGTGTAAAATGACTTGTTTTTTAAGTTGAATTTCAACAGAAAACATGGTCCAATTTATCTTTTCCCATTTTCAAAATTAGACTTCATGCAGTACAGTTTCTGTCTGGCCATTTAAATTATTGATGCAAGATACCATCTGCTATAGTTTGTTGTCCAATGTCGTTGCAATAAATTCTACATTGTTCGACTTACACTGTTGTTCTTGCCAATGCATTAAAATGTTACTATTTTGGTCTCAAAATAGAGATTTTTTTACAAATTGACAAAAAGTATATAGAAAAAAACCTCCATTCTTTTCATGCTGCCCAGTTTATTTGAATAGGTACAGTATAGTGATATTATTGTTTAGTTCAGTTACTGTCAACTCAATATACAGTAAGTTTGATTTCCTACAGTAATACAGGAAGAAGGAAATCAGCACTGAATTAAACATTGGATAACAATATGAAAAATATAACAGTGAAAACAAAATATGATAAAAATGACTTCAATTTCTTACCTGCACAGAAAAGAAAGAAATGTGAAATAATTTATATGTTACTGTACCTTGGTTTAAAAGTCAAACTGACAGCAGTGAGTATGTTTACCCATTTATACGGTGCATTGAGCATTAGTACCAGCTTGTTGTCAGGCACATTACAGAATATATAAATAGATATGGAGCTTAATGATGAGCTATTGGTACAAATAACATTGTGCGCAGGTGCTTGTAAAACATGAAGAATGGTTTAGGTGTCTGTAAGCAGATAAAACAGATTAAGCAAAATATTAAATGTAGAAAATATACAGATAAGATGAATAATAATTGTGTGTGTTACAGATCTTACCTTATTATACTGTATAGTAAAAGAGAGTACATATTTTCAAAGTACATGCCCAGCTTGCTTCATTCGATTTTACATGATACAGTACATTAGCTTTATCCGTAAAACTACACATGCAACCACATCCATGATGGTCATATGCTAAGTTTATTATTATTTAATCACCTACAAGGAATAGTTTAACTTAGACCAACATATGTGTTTATTTAACTTTTTTTTTAAACTGATCCCATTTGTTCTTTTCAAGATTCCTAATTATTTTCTTTATGTCAGATAAATATGAATGTGTAATTGTATTTTTGTGGATTCTTAGAAATAGTCATTACAGTGTATTGTGTTTATAAAAAATATTTTTTTCTGAAAGTTACCATATATGCTGTTGCTACTATAGATACAGTGTAAGCCATAAACTAAAAGTTTGTTTTGTTTATTCTATTATTTTTGTGATTATACTGGTATGATTTGGCTTTGAATTTGAAAAATCATTTAACATAATGTATGTTGTTGAATTATGAAGTGCAGATGAACATGTGTAGTTGTTTGGGAAGTTATTCACTAGATGATTGCATTCACTTTACTTCAACTCCAAATAATGCACGTTCTTTTATTGATCTACTCCTGTAAATAGAAAGCCACAGATTCTTTGTTCTTTTATTTTTCAAATTTACTTTAAGAATTTTCCAAAATGTGTTTGTCACGGTAGACTTGGGCATATGTCATTCCTAATTTTCATCTTAGGGGGCTCCCAGTATATAGTTTAAAACTAGATGATCATTTTGAAGTATTTGGCGGACAGCTCAGGTTAGACCATTCCTACACCAATATATACTGATGTAATACTTATATCAACATCTATGTTTATGCCCTTGATGTGGTCTGTGATTGTGATTTGTACATTTATTAATGTTTATATGTGTATATATATTGGCCCTTATTGAATGCCATTTTTAGAATCATCATTGCTTCCTTGTCTCCCTAGTTGCCAGTATCATAATGCTAATTATGCGCTTTATCTCAGCTAGCCAGGTAGCTATACTATATGAGGTGAAGAGTTGAATGAACTTACCATGAGCCTAGGACCAACCAGTGATTCAGGACACAGTTTCATTATCCCCCGTTCTATTTATTTATTTATTTATCTATTTACTTTACATGTTTATATGAGCTGTCTACCACTATAATTATATGTGGTAGAGGTACCTTTAAGGATTGCACAGCACACGGGTATAAAAGAGGGCAGCGCTGCTCTGTCTATCACCTCCCACCTTGAGAAAGCGCCAGCCCCTTATGCGCGAAACGTACGTCGGCATGACGTCATCGCGTTGACGTCGTCTAGGAGGAGTAACGGGTGAGATCGTTCCTGATGTGGTGGGAGCTGCTGGTTACAAATTGTACAAGTTGTATGCTTATATTTAGCACACTGCACCCAATGCTGTTTATATAATGAATGTACTAAATATGGGATATACTGAATAGAATTCCGATTCGCACATTGCACTAGCTATATGTCTATACTTAGCGTATTGCACCTAATGCTGTCTATACAATGATTGCTACTAACTATGAGAGATACTGAATAGAATTCTGATTCGGTTCCCTGATTCACAGCATTAATCTATCGGTTTTCATTTGTACCTGCACCCCACCCTGAGACAAGAGGGATAATTATTATTTGTGGTTTGTAGTTTGTAGTTTGATATTTATCTACATACTCTATCTCATTAAATATGATCTGAGCATTTGGCTAAGGGATTTATATTGATTTACTTTGGATTTATCCTTTGATATCCCTGACCTAAATGTCACCCTTCATATGTGTTTTAATTGTTTTTATGGTAGTTTTGAGTATGCATTATTGCGCCGTTTTTGTTGATCATTAAAGTATTTATTATTTTTGCCTATTGGCTTTTAGTGGTAACTGTCCTCCCACAGTGCTGGGAGCAGTTACTTAATTGTACCCCTTACAGCTAATCTTGTTACATATTTGGTGGGTATCTGAACCCTGAATATTATTTTCAGCTTTGTTGTGCAGTGACTGGGGATCTTTTAGGAGAACTCTTTGTTTCCTTATGTGTTTATGTCTGTCAACATTATCCCGTTTGCACCAGCTGGAATTATATTGTACTCTATAACTGTACTCATTATTGTGGTGAGCGGTATCTCATAAATTGTATATATATGAAAGATTAAAAGAGTGCAGATGCATAAGCATACTGTGTGGCTGTGTGAAGAAAGAAAAGTAAACTCCATACTCTAGTAAAATTCATATCTCTCATCTCTCTCTCTCTCACTTCTTTATCTATTCTCTATTTTCTTTTCTCTCTCCTGTCTCTTCTCTTTCAACCACAACAGAATAGAATTCCAATGAAAATTTTCCCATCTTTACATATAACACCATTTGGGAGAAAAATGTGTGCAGTGTCAAAACAAGTTTTTCTGTGCATTGATAGATAGGTCCCCAAATCTTCCTTAGAAAAAATGCAAATATGTGAAAAATATAGAAAAGTAAAGGGCAAATTATTAGAGATGTGATGTAGAAATTATAAGGAATGTGTAACATCTGAATCTTTAGCACTTATTATAGAGCTAGTAGTGGCAGGCAGTGATATGATTTTCCTTGTGTTTATAATAAATGGAATGGAGAAGAGCTTGGAATGACATTGGTCTTAGATCGCTGTGTGGGTGTTAACTAGTCAAGGGCATTAAGTGGACACTGATAAATCCCAGGAATTTAAAGATCTATTGCTTTAATCCTGATGAAAGGCACATATGTAAGTCCATCACTAAAATGTTGAGAGGTGGAGGTTTGCTTCCAGGGCATCAGTAGTATTTTAGAGAAATTCTTTCTTTGTTGTCATTTTTTTAAATCTAATAACATCAGCCTTGAGCAATTTCCTTCCCTCTTGTATTTATCTTTAATGTTGTGAATTGTACTGCACACAATTTGTTAAATATTAAAACTACAGATATGAATAAAAATATTTTTCACACAAGGTGAAGGTGGTCATTTCATAACTTTATTTATAGAGTATAATGCAGATAATTATTGCCAAAAAACTCTTGGGAAAATTTGCCTGCCATGGATTGATAGATGTAGAAATGGAACAAGTATATCACTGTTTTCATAACGGAATGTTTGGTATTCATTGTATCGCGGCTGGATTAACAGTTTGGATGGTTGAGTTTATTACTGGGGTTGTGTCTTTTCGTGTGCTTTACTGTTAGTGAAGTTCTCTGTGTTCAGTAGTTTTTATCAACATCTTTTTTATCAACAGTTTTGTTTATCAACAGTTTTATCAACAGTTTTTTTTATCAACCTCTGATCTCTAAAACACACTCTTGTCCATTTTTAATTTTAAGGACAGAGACCGGCTACAGATATGCCTGAAATGCCACTCCTTCTTTTGAATTGATGGGCTTTTGTGGATTTATAGATTAAAGTGAGAAACATTTTTGTATATTATGTGATACTAATAGAAGTGTAGTACTGTATATGCGGCTTTATATGTGATTGTCAATATGACTTGATTCAACAATGAAAGCCTTTTGATTCCCTTTACATGCAATATGGGTAAACAAAATGTTTTCTTATCAACTATAGGTTCCAAAAACCTGGCTTTGCTTTTTTTTGTAAAAAGTATTTAGCATTACTTAATGTCCCTTGCAGTGATACCATAATTAACATCTGATTTATGTTTCATTAAATAATTGCACAGCACTCGACCTGGAGACTTCAGAAAGAGTGGACAACCGCATCTTATTGTATTTACATAAGAGACCTGTTAAATAAATAAAGAAAGAAATTGAAACCTTTTTGTGAAAATATGTAAACAGTTGTAGAATCTGTTTGTTTTAGAAAAAATGTTAACCTGTGGAAACAATAGTAGTGGTTTATTAAATACAATGTAAAAAAAGCCTTTTAATGTTCTTTAAAAAGACCATTTCAATCAATCATATTTTTATTTTATTATGTACTTATTATTGTCATTTTAGTACACATTATTTTCAATGTAGACTTCTATACAGTAGTCAGCCTTACTGACACTTTTGATAATTGTTAAATTATTACATGTTGAAAAGGGTGCAGGTGCCCCTTGGGTAAGGGGAGATGTGATGTGGTTAAAGTGGTGTTACCTCTTATTTTTTTTACATCTGTTTCTTTAACCCCTGCCTCCCGAGATACTTGCCTCAAAAGGACTGGCTCAGAAGATGTCAGTTTTAACGTACTGCGTCCCACAGGCTTATTGAAAGCTGTGACATTATCCTTAGCAGTTTCTATTGGCATGCATGATGCTGGACCTTTAAACAGATTTCATATACTGGAGCAGGAGGTCCCCAGAGCTAAAAAAAGGAAAGTTCCTTCAACAGCTTGTGAGTAAAAGAGTGCAAGAGAAGACACTCAAATCAGTGTGTTATTATGGCATGAGATTGATTAGTGTGTGGTAACACTCAGTGACTATTTAAAAAAAAAATTAAACTATATGAAAAAATGTATTTATTTAGAAAAAATGTTTTACCAGGAAGTAATACATTAAGAGTTACGTCTCGTTTTCAAGTATGTCCTGGGCATAGAGTTACTATAAGATGACAAATAATACATGGTTACAAATACAGAGTTACATGAGTGAACAAGGTATACATTATATACAAGACACAACATGTACAGAGAGATGATATATATTATAGGGGTGTGTAACAGTTACAGACCAGATTAAAATGTGACACAGCTTTAGTTTTTCAGAAAAGGTGAAGGGAAACACAAAATGGATGTGCCCCCTAAAAGAATTCACTTAAATGCACATCAAAACAGTGTAAAATTTAGCTTTTAATAAATTTACTTAAAACATATATTACCAAAGTAATGTGTAATGTGAATTAAAAATATATTAAATCAACATTATCAGGCAACCGTGTCGTCTATTTTAAGTATATACTATCCCATTGAACCACTTGATAATGGTGGGATAAGAGGACACAGGTTGCTAGAAGTCAGGGTGTTAACCCCTCTGGAGCAACGATGAGACCCAAAAATAAAAGTATATAAATGTACACAAGTGAGTGGCCAGTGTGTTAAATGTCCAGCTACCTTGCTAGAACAACCAGCACTGCGCACTATAATAGAGACTTTAGTGTGTTAAAGTAAGAGTGCTGGAGTGATAAAGCTGGCAAGTGCAGTGATAATGGTGATACATACACTGCAGCATAGACCTGCCAGAAACAGCAGTGCTAAACAGCTTTAGTTTTGAAAGAACTTAGACTGGTGGATGGCTGTGAGAGTTTCCGGTAGATTGTTCCAGTTTTGGGGTGCACGGTTAGAGAAGGAGGAGCGGCCGGATACTTTGTTGAACCTTGGGACCATGAACAGTCTTTTGGAGTTAGATGTCAGATGATAAGTGCTGCATGTGGAAGGGGTGAGGAGCTTGTTCATATACTGCTGCGGCAGCTTTTATTCTAACAAATCACTGTTTTTTACCTGGCTTGTTCCTGGAATGCGACGCTGTTCACCTGGCGCATGCCGCGTTCATCTTGCGTTCCCAGCCACGGGTCATGCCCGGCTGATAAGCGGTTGATGCGTTTATTGATAATGGTTCGGATTTTAATAGGCTGCAATGCTTCGCGTGTCCGCCAGATGGCAGATGTTCATGAATTGTAATGCGCCGAATCAGTAATGTGTCGGCTTGCAGGTGTTTCGTTTAGAAAAGATACTGTACCACAGTGTGCCATTGTAACTTGGCCTTGGCCTTGAGACTGAAGGAAAAGGTGGCAAAAATGTATCAATTTAGGCTTTTCATATTAAAGAAAAACAAAGACCAGTCTCAGTTACAGTATTCTCCAGAGACCCGCCCGCCATGAGTGTTCAAGTGCAGCCCGCTTTCCAAAAACCCGACAGAAGTTACGCGTATTTGATATGGGCTGCGATTAATGCAACAGATGATAAGATGGCAACAGTTGCTCAAATTTATCAGTATTTTACCGAAAACTATGACTTTTACAAATTTTCGCCAACTCCTCATACGTGGAAGCGTGCAGTAAGGAAAAGGTTATGTAGCGATCCCTGTTTTCATCGTATTGAGCCACAATTTGTTGGAGGGTATTGGTGTGTATCACCGGATTTTTCCGGTATCTATGATCATGAAGGCGGCAAAAGGAAAAAGGGTCGTGTTAAAAACAACTAAGAAACGACAGTCGCTGCCAAGCAATGCACCAGCACCAGCACCGTCTTCCAATGACGGTCCCGCCGTCAGTGACAACCCTGAGCCTGAGCCGGATTTTGCGTGCAGTTTTGATGAAGCTTGCATGTACCTAAGCGATTTCCAGCCTCACCTGCTGACTACAGGTGGACTAGTCCCGCTGCAAACTATCGACGTGGATGATCAATAAAGCTGGACTGGCAGTGGACCGGCGCCGACGCGAGCTGAATGGGAAATTCAATGGTGAGTACTGTATTGTTGCCGTATTATTTTCTGTGTTTTTTTTATTTTGACAATACTGTATAAATATCGGTGCGATTCAAAAATCAAGCGATTCTCCTGTAAGCAATATCATTGGCTGAGCGGCTTCTACAGTACTGTACTGCAGATAATGAACTATTGGTGGAACGCTAGTCGCATGCGCGTATGAGCAGGAGATAATAATTGGTGGGGCTGGCTGGGTACTTCTTTAGGGGACTGACCATTACTGTACATTAAAACCTTTCTTTTTGTTTTTCCTCAGAAAAGAAACCGGCTAATGGGGGGATTTCGATGGATAATATTGTACTGTATGCTGATGTTTTCCGGCCGTACAGTATACTGTGTAATAAACTCGAAAAAATAAAACTATGCATTTATTCTACATGTACAGTATCGTTTACATTATGTGTCTTCTACAGTATACAGTGGTAAACAGTGCCTAACATCTATGGGCAAAATGAATTTTATTTCTAGGTGCCCTAGAACAGAAGTTCCCAAGCCAATTGGCCATCAACTTGACCGAGGCCCTTGTTCCCACGCCAATTGCGCGAATATAATTTAAAATAAAATAATTCTGTGGGTCTGAGCGGGTTGAAATTCGCCTGGTCCTCATGCGGAAGGACCCTTGCCACAGTGGCCAAATATAAGCCTTCCACGAACCCCGGAACCGGAGATACAAAAATACAGTTTATAAGCACATTACAAAAGTGGCTTTTTTTCTGCCATGCAAGTCAATGGCAGAAACCTAAACTTTACCATTACCCTGACTCCGTTCTGTTGCCACGAGAGGGTCGCAATTTGCCATGCAATCCTGCCGCAACTAGGACTACATGGTGACCGAATCTGAGCCCTCTAGGTTGAACAGAACCGGAGTTGTGGGTTCCAGGTTTCTGCTCATTGTGACTTAGCCGTTTCAAAGCTTTCTCCGCCATTACCCTCAATGATAGGACCCTCCTAGCCGGCGTGACCCTTTCTTGCCGCCATTACTGGTCGGACCCTGTTGGGGTGAAGTGAGGGGGTTCCAAACATCTAGGGGCAAAATGAATTTTATTTCTAGTTGCCTAGAACAGAAGTTCCCATGCCAATTGCCCTAGTTCCCACGCCAATTGCGCGATCATTGCTCTTTTTTTACAATGTTGCCGATCTTGCGGCTTTGCGGTCTGGCAGTAAAAAAACAGTGCAGTAAGCCTCGACATTTGTTACACTGTCAAAGGAGCAAATGGAAACAATGTAAGACAAATCAACATTTTCTTTTATTGGTGGAGTCAGTACAAAAACATTTATTTACAAATACTGTGCAATGTTGAAATATTTTAAGTGCACAGCAATTCAAAACATCAACAGGTGTATGGTTTACTGCTACAGTACAGTACAGTACATGTGTGAAAACATTTGTCAGTCAGTATGGTTTACAGTCACATGTTTTAAATACAATACAGTACATTCTTTAATATCTTTAAAATATAAATATATAAATATATAAATATAATTTAAAATAATCCGTTCTGTGGGTCTGAGCGGGTTGAAATTCATCTCGTCCTGATGCGGAAGGACCCTTGCCATAGTGGCCAAATATCAGCCTTCCACGACCCCCGGAACCAGAGATACAAAAATACAGTTTAAAAGCACATTACAAAAGTGGCTTTTTTTCTGCCATGCAAGTCAATGGCAGAAACCTAAATTTTACCATTACCCTGACTCCGTTCTGTTGCCACGAGAGGGTCGCAATTTGCCATGCAATCCTGCCACAACTAGGACTACATGGTGACCGAATCTGAGCCCTCTAGGTTGAACAGAACCGGAGTTGTGGGTTCCAGGTTTCTGCTCATTCTGACTTAGCCGTTTCAAAGCTTTCTCCGCCATTACGCTCAATGAAAGGACCTTCCTCGCCAGCGTGACCCTTTCTCGCCGCCATTACTGGTCGGACCCTGTTGGGGTGAAGTGAGGGGGTTCCTAACATCTAGGGGCATAATTTTATTTCTAGGTGCCCTAGAACAGAAGTTCCCACGCCAATTGCCCTAGTTCCACCCGCCAATTGCCCTAGTTCCCACGCCAATTGCGCGATAATTGCTATTTTTTACAATGTTGCCGATCTTGCGGCTTTGCGGTCTGGCAGGAAAAAAACAGTGCAGCAAGCCTCGACATTCTAGAAACACTGTATTTTGTTATACAGTACTATCAAAGGTGCAAATGGAAACAATGTACAGTAAGACAAATCAACATGTTCTTTTATTGGTGGAGTCAGTACAAAAACATTTATTTACAAATACAGTACAATGTTGAAACATTTTAAGTAACATATCCTTTATTAAAGAAACACAGTACTGTATACAGTACAGTACAGTGGGATGGTGCGCAACACTGTCAGTCAGACCTGCACCAGTTCAGTTCTAGAGGGCAGCAAACAGGGCAGGTTTTCAGGGCAACCTTGAACACCGTGCTTGTTTTCGGCCCCCAGGGACTGAAGTTGAGCATGTCCTGTGTAAAAAAACACACAACAACATCTCCTTTTTTAAGTACAGCAGGTTCTGTAGGGCAAAACATGTACAGTACAATACAGTTCAGCACAACAGTATGGTCTCACTGAAAGTCCTCCACATTGTCCATCCGTGGCCGATTCCTTGCATGGCGCAAAACGCCATTAATGCAATCTCGAACGCCTTTCATTACAGGATCTGTAACTGGATAAAAGCTCCACATTTCTTCCACAATGTTTTTCCTTAAATTGACAGGAAGCGCCTTTTTTACGCGATTCCCATCGTAGTTCACTTTGAAGGCCCACTCGCAGTACAACGAGTAGGGAACATGGTGCTTAAAAATGAACAAGGCATACTTGTGGGGTACACCAGCACTCTTCACCCTATGCTTCTCCCTGAGCTTCGGTGGCAGATCGCACAGGGTGATGTCGGGCACCGTTTCGATGCGAGCGGGTGTAGGTCTTTTGGGAGCGGGTGTGCTTGAGGCGATGGGCGATGGTAGGTTGTCTGGGAGGAAGCTTTCCTCCGGTCGTGGTCGCCGTGTTGTCTCCTGGCGTGGTCTTGACGGGGTTGTCATGTCCTCCTCAACGGCATACATGTACACTACATCTTCTGGTGGAGGGGGTGCGCTTGGTGATGGAAGGGGTTCGAAGGTCTCATTCATCACATCCATGTCACCCCCCTGCTCCGGCGTCGGGGAAACAGGGGCATTAGCACCGAGCAAATAATGTATGCCCGCTATGTCAGCCTCTATCTTCTCCATCCGTCGATCCATCCGTTGATCCATTTGTAGCATCCGTTGCTCCACATTTAGCATGGTCACCAGAAGCAGATCTATCTTTGCTAGCACAATAGAATTCCCGGGGAGATCCACACTTATCCCATTCAGCATCCGGTCTAACGAGCTGCTTCTTGTGCATGGCGTCTGCACATCTTTGTGGATGGGTGCAACAGAGGATGAGATGGGGGTTCCATGGACAGAAGCGGCATCGAGGAAGAGTGGAGGAGGTGACCTGTGGATACCCGGTAGAGGAGAAGCAGCAGCGTCGTCGAAGGGGGATGGATAAAGTGACCTTTGGATTTCCGGGCGAGAAGTAGAGTCGTCCAAGAGCAAAGGAGACAGTGACCCGTGGATTTCAGAGGCGGCAGCGTCGTCAGATGCAACCGGAGAAGATGGGGGTGGAGAAGACGGGCTGAAGATTTCCGGGACAGCTACAGCAGAGTCGTCGAAGCATATGGGAGGAAGTGGTCTGCGGATTCGATGGGTTGGCTGCCAATCGTTTTGTGTCGAGAGTACATCGCCGTATATCTTCTTGACTTTATGAGGCTTACGTCTAAGAAAACCCTTAACCTTTGGGGTCAGCAGAAGGTTTTCTTTATTGGCCTTAGTCTGTCGCTTTGCCCTTGGCGTGGAAACGGCAACCGCCTTACGCTTTTTCAGCTTGACAGGCACGGCAGAGGCGAGTGGGTTCCTGCGTCCATAGAATCGGGGTTGCTCCATGGAAGCAGGTGGCACAATGTAGTATCTGGACAAGGGCAAGTTCAGATAAAGATCATCGAGTGGTGGGCTATGCAAAGTGTGTAACCTTTTAAGCATGGCGACCAGGTACAGGTGTTGAAAGTGGGCGTACTCTAATGTGAGTCATTACCGTATAAATACACCATCCATTTTGTGTATTGACTGCACATAGAATACACATCGACTAAACATTGAATATACATTCTTGTGTTTGTATTTCTTTCTACTCGCAGCAATGCCTGTTAAAAAGATTTCAAAGGATCTCAGCATGCGAATTAAGGAGATGTACACGAGCGGACACCGAATTGCTGCTCTCCAGCGCTGGTTAGCTGCTTCTGACCTCGTTGTGCCAGCAACCACCGTGTGCTATCATGCATACGGAAAAAACAGAGACCGCAAAAGGGCACCAAGGGTAACTAACGCGTAAGTATATTTATATTAATAGTACAACAGTATATATATTTTGTATATTTATATTTATAGTACAACAGTATACATTTTTTGTATATTTCTATTTATCGTACAACGGTATATATAGGATGTATATTTATATTTATATTACAACAGTATATATATTTTGTATATTTATATTTATAGTACAACAGTATACATTTTTTGTATATTTCTATTTATCGTACAACGGTATACATAGGATGTATATTTATATTACAACAGTATATATATTTTGTATATTTATATTAATAGTACAACGGTATATATATATTTTGTATATTTATATTTATAGTACAACAGTATATATTTTTTGTATATTTCTATTTATCGTACAACGGTATATATAGGATGTATATTTATATTACAACAGTATATATATTTTGTATATTTATATTAATACTACAACGGTATATATATTTTGTATATTTATATTTATAGTACAACAGTATATATTTTTTTATATTTCTTTTTATCGTACAACGGTATATATAGGATGTATATTTATATTTATATTACAACAGTATATATATTTTGTATATTTATATTAATAGTACAACGGTATATATATTTTGTATATTTATAGTACAACAGTATACATTTTTTGTATATTTATATTTATCGTACAACAGTATATATTTTTGGTATATTTATATTTATATTACAACATTATATTTATATACATTTTATATTGCTGCATATTAATAAAACAATATATTTCCTTTACATTGTAGGGAGACAACTCTTCTGGTGGACAAAATAAGTGAGGAGAAGGATGAGAGGAGTGCATTAATGGTTAAAAACACTCTGCAGGAAAAGCACAATCTGACTGTATCCGAGAGCAGCATAAAGAAGATGAGACGCAGCATTGGATTGGAAATATAGACGTGTGAGGTTAGTACTGGACAGTACAGGAGGTAAAAGTGTTGTTTAGCAAACTGTACTGCACTGTGCCGCTAAAATTTTTTATTCCTTGTCATTACAGAGCGTACCCCATGATACGGGACGCAAACAAAATCAAAAGAGTGGTCCAGGCCCAGGCATGGATCGACAGTGGGGAGACTTTCCAGGATTGCATCTTCACTGATGAGTCTACTGTGTCGCTGGAGAAATTTGCAAGGTTTGCGTTCCCCAAAAAGGGCCGCATATCTTTGAAGCCGCGGCCAAAACACCCTGTGAAGCTGCATGTGTGGGGTGCCATCTCTAGGCGTGGACCGGGATGCATTGTCATCTTTGAAGGTAAAATGTATCAAATATAATGTCGCCTAATGCACTGTACTTTACTAGTGTTGCCTTACCGTATGCACTGTACTGTACTATTGTGCAGTTTTTTGAGCACTTTTCTTTTCTTGCTATAGGAATCATGAATAAAGCTTTCTTCCAAGACAACATTGTGCCCGAGAAAGTGCAATACATCACATGCGAGTTCCCCACTGGTCACCGCTTCTACCAGGACAACGATCCCAAGCACACCGCATCAACGGCGCATATCCTTGAGCGCGGCATCAACTGGGTGAAGACGCCAGCGGAGTAAGTGCAGTAGACCGTGTCCCATTTTTGTTCCCCACTGTTTTTAGCTCTTAAACCAATTGTCCTTTCTTTCCAATGACAGATCGCCAGACTTCAATCCGAAATGGTCTGGCATCAGCTGAAGGACCATATCCGGAAAGTGGCGAAACCCTCCAAAAAGGACGAGTTGTTGAAAGGCATAATGAGTTTTTGGAACAATGTACTCACCGTGGAATGCTGCAATAAATATATAGACCATATTGCCACTGTGTTGCCCATTGTCATCGCGCGTAATGGGCAAGCATCAGGAAAGTAGTACTGTGCTGTAGTATTGTAAGTACAGTATGATACAGGTAAGTATGGCACAGATTTTTTCTTCCAGATAGTAAGAGTATACAGTAGTTAGTTTTTTCTTTACAGAGAGAGCAGCACCAGCCATCAGGTTACAGTACAGTATATAGAATTTAACAGTAGTCAGAGTATACAGTAGTTCCAGTATACAGTAGACTAGTTTGACAGTACTACAGTAACTGCCTACTAACTGCTCCATTTTTTTCTTTCCAGAGAAAGCAGCACCAGCCACCTACAGTAGTTCTACACATCACACAATGCCATAATACAGTACGCACATACAGTACAGTACAGTAACTGCACTCATTTTTTGTTTTCTTGTTGTTTCAGGAAAAAAGGGTTGCCTGGGGGGGGGGGGTGGTTTTTTGTGTCCAGTCTAATCTGTTTGTACAGTAAAATGTACAGTATATAAACAGCAGTAATGATGTACACAAAACCTCTCCTCTCTCAATGAACTACTGTACTATAGACAGAATGAGGAAAAGATAAAGACTGAAAAAATAATGTTACTATACAGTATATACAGTATACAGTATATATATTATACAGTACATTACAGTACTGTATATATTATTCAATAATATTCTTATAAATGTGCATTATTCATGTTTCCCCATGTTTTACAAATGTTTTCCAAATGGTTATCCAATTTCAAGCTGCCAAAAGAACTTAATAAAGACTGCATTATGTATTATTCATGATTATTTTTATATTTGTATTTTTTGGTTCCTGATAAAATAAAATAAATATTTATTCACTTTCCTGCGAATCATAATCATTGACAACCACCCCTACAGTGCACCAATGAATAAGAATGTTTTGTAAATGTTTCTCCGATTTCAATCTGCCAGAAGAATTTAATAAAGGCTGCAGTATGTATCGAACAATGTCAGACTACACCGTGGAATCGCTGCAATAAATAATAGACCATATTGCACTGTGTTTGCCCATTGTCATCGCGCTCGTAATGGGCAAGCATCAGGAAGTAGTACTGTGACGTAGTATTGTAAGTTACAGTATGATACAGGTAAAGTATGGCACAGATTTTTTCTTCCAGATAGTAGTAAAGATTAAGTAGTTAGTTGTTTTCTACAGAGAGAGCAGCACCAGCCATCAGGTTGTTACAGTACAGTTGATAGAAGTTAATTTAAACAGTAGTCAGAGTATTACAGTAGTTCCAGTATCAGTAGACTAGTTTGAAGTACTACAGAACGCCTACTAACTGCTCCTTTTTTTCTTTCCAGAGAAAGCAGCACCCAGCCACCTACAGTAGTTCTACACATCACACAATGCCATCAATACAGTACGCACATACAGTACAGTACAGTAACTGCACATCATTTTTGTTTTCTTGTTGTTTCAGGAAAAAGAAAAAGGGTTGCCTGGGGGGGGTGAGGGGGGTGGTTTTTTTGTGTCGTCTAATCTGTTGTACGTAAAATGTACAGTATATAAACAGCAGTAATGATGTACACAAAACCTCTCCTCCTCAATGAACTACTGTACTATAGACAGAATGAGGAAAAGATAAGACTGAAAAAATAATGGTACTATACAGTATATACAGTATACAGTATATATATTATACAGGACATTACGTACTGTTATATTATTCAATAATATTCTATAAATGGCATTAATAGTTTCCCCCATGTTTACAAATGTTTTCCAAAATGGTTATCCAATTTCAAGCTGCCAAAAGAACTTAATAAAGACTGCGCTTATGTATTATTATGATATTTTTTATATTGTTATTTTTTGGTTCCTGATAAAATAAAATAAATATTTATTCACTTTCCTCTGCGAATCATAATCATTGACAACCACCCCTACAGTGCACCAATGAATAGAATGTTTTGTAATGTTTCTCGATTCAATTGCCAGAAGAATTTATAAAGGCTGCAGTAGTACTATTCATGATTATTTTTATCTTTGTATTTTTTTTTCCCTGATGAAATATCAGTTTACTGTAGTGTACGAATGAATGAAAAAACAACATGAATCAGTTAATGTTTTTTTTACTCTCAATTCTCACAGTGCTGTGCACATCAGATTTACATTTCAAATTCGAGAGGGGATTTTCCAAAGCGTTACCGTTAACAAAGCAAGCCTCTAAGGGTTGCGGGGGGGGGGGGGGGTGTGATTACACGCAGGCGCACTGAGTCTTTGTAGCTCGGCTATGGGCGGTTTAAGAACACAATGGCAATATGCAGAAGATTAATGACCCAGTGGAGAGAGGGGGTTGGTAGGGTGACTCAGCCGATTGACGCTTGGCTAAGGACGGATTAAAAACACAATGACTAAAGTAACTGCAGAAAATGAATGACTCTAGAGGTGTGTGGCTGTAATAGTTAATAGCACTGTAATTTCAAAAGGCTGTTCATCATAATAATTTGATGAATAAACCCCCAAATACAACGGCGAGGAAGGTCCTATCATTGACCGTTATGGCGGAGAAAGCCGTTTCAAACCAGCGCGGCTAAGTTAGAATGAGCAGAAACCTGGAACCCAAATCCTATGTTAGCGGTGAATTAAAAATAAGATGCAGGAAGGGTAGAAGGGTAGACCAAAAGGGAGTATGTATCCCAAATAGATTCTAGGCTACTGTAGCTCTATACCCTCTAACAGGGCAGGAAAGTACAGTATATGGAATGATACAGTGTATGGTTTCCAAATGTTTGATACAGTGTGTAGCACTGACATGTGAAAGGAGATACAATATTGCCAAAAGGGCTACTCAAACAATGTCCGTAGCAAGGGTTCCCTTTACACTGCTACAGTACTGTACACGCCTATGCATTTCAACAATGTTCAAATGAGACATACAGTACAGTACAGTACCGTACAGCAGCACAGCACGCAAATGCATGTACTTTAAATATGCAATTTTACTATTACTGCGCGCGCGCGCACAGACTGTGTACTGACGTAGGTTGAACCGCGAAGGTATTAGACTTCAAAGACAACAGCTCGCAAACGCCCCCATGAGTTTTTACACGGCATTGCAGTATTGCAGACAGCGGGAATAAAATGCTTAAATCACGGGCGCGAAAATAACGCAATACACTCCGGGCGAAAATGACACAAAACCGCACATAATCGGGATAATCTGAAATTCACGGAGCTAGCCGAGTTAGAATAAAGAAGTGGGGGGGATCCTCCGGCGCAGTGTTTCACTCAGATTTCCAGGACACATGCAATATAAAAAGACAGAGGGGCCACAATCAGGAATGGTTAAATCACAATGGTATGTTGGGGAGTGAAATGTATGAGAGGCACACTTACATTGAAACACCAGAATCCACCTTGGGTGTAGTGTGTGCTTCTTAGTGTGACCTCGGGAAAAAGGGGGAAGACAGGGAAAACATAGTATAATACCGTTTATTAAACAAAATTGATTAAAAAAGAGATTGCCAACTCACAAGCGGCCATTAAAAAATGGCATAGAAAGGAGATGTCTTCAGTCTCTGCCGGACTTCCTCCCAAGTGGTTAGGTGTCCGCGTGGAGTCTGTCGCAATTGGTAGGATGGTAGTGCAGCGATGTAGGTGAAAATCGGGTGGTTTACCCAGACTTGTGCACAGCCTGGTCTCTCTCCCATTCGTCAACCTTCTTGCTGCCGCTTCCGCCTTCTGCGCATGCGCATGTGCTCCGGTCGTGATGCTGGCCAAATTGGGATTCCACTCTACTCCTCTGTATGGTGGCTTGTGAAGACCAAAAACCGTCAGACGCGTTTCGCAAAATGCTTCCTCAGTGACGTAGATGCATGTAGGGTAACAGCACTTTATATATCCTTCAGTCCTTTAATTGTCCAATCTTACACTGTTTCTTTGTCTCTCTATTTGCATAGGTGATTGCTCTATTAACCTACATGCATCTACGTCACTGAGGAAGCATTTTGCGAAACGCGTCTGACGGTTTTTGGTCTTCACAAGCCACCATACAGAGGAGTAGAGTGGAATCCCAATTTGGCCAGCATCACGACCAGAGCGCATGCGCATGCGCAGAAGGCGGAAGCGGCAGCAAGAAGGTTGACGAACGGGAGAGACCACCCGACAAACTGGGTAAACCACCCGATTTTCACCTACATCGCTGCACTACCATCCTACCAATTGGGACAGACTCCACGCGGACACCTAACCACTTGGGAGGAAGTCCGGCAGAGACTGAAGACATCTCCTTTCTATGCCATTTTTTAATGGCCGCTTGTGTGTTGGCAATCTCTCTTTTAATCAATTTTGTTTAATAAACGGTATTATACTATGTTTTCCTTGTCTTCCCCCTTTTTCCCGAGGTCACACTAAGAAGCACACACTACACCCAAGGTGGATTCTGGTGTTTCAATGTAAGTGTGCCTCTCATACATTTCACTCCCCCAACATACCATTGTGATTTAACCTTTCCTGATTGTGGCCCCTCTGTCTGTTTTATATTGCATGTGTCCTGGAAATCTGAGTGAAACACTGCGCCGGAGGATCCCTCCCCCTTCTTTTCTGTGACTTATACAGAGGTTGGTGAATCACCTCTGAAAGAAACTCTGGCAGCATGACTACACTCTGTGAGGTTCTGAAACTTTGAACTCATTTTAATACGGTTGGCGCAGTTATTTTATTTTTCTTTGTATCTGAGTTAGAATAAAGGCTGTCGCCACTGTAGATGGGTAGCTTGCCCAGAAAGTATTTGAAGGCAAGACAGGAAAGATGAACTTTGCGCCTAGACTCAAGTGATGACCAATCTAGTTCATTGAGCATTTCGCAGTGGTGTGTGTTGTAGTTGCATTTGGGAACAAAATGGCATATTGAATTGTAGAGGGTGTCAAGTTTGCTAAGGTTGGTTTGGTGTGCCAAGCCGTATACTATGTCCCCCATAGTCGATAATTGGCATTAGCATCTGCTGTGCAATTAATTATATTTATTTTTATGATCATTTTATATATATTTTTTCCTTTATTATATTTTTATATAATTACGATATATATTGTTCTAATAGATTCATCTAACAACCTAACCACATATAGTGATAGCTTTAAAGATTTTACAATTTATTATTAAGGTTAATATCAATATAAATTATTAATATCATCTTTGAAAAAAATTTCCCCCTTAATACAGTAGGGATGCAGTTTGGGTCAAAATCTTTTCTGCTGCACCATCTCTCAATTGCTCAAGTTATTTTTTTTATAATTAATATCTATGTAGGTTAAATTTATCATTGTTTTTTTATATATATATATATATATTTAATTTTTTGTTTATTCTGTCACACTTGCGTTGTGACTGATATTTTGTACTTCACCTATACCAGTAACACCATCAGCAACTTTTCACCAACAATTCACAGTACAAAAATGGATCCTGGAGTCCTTCCAATTGAATACCCCTGGGGAAGAAACCAGAGTAGTTGTGAAACGTGTAGAGTGGAGCCCTACCCCAACAAAGCACTGCAGCATTCAGGGATCCTAGGCTGAGTTCCAGCAGAGAAGCAGAATAATCCCTTAAGGCTGATTTTAATGATTGAAAATTTAAATAGCCTGTTCTGAGCATCTGTGCCAAGGAGAACTGTTTTTCAAGCACCTTGTCAGTGATGTTTGATATAACCTTTATTCATTAAACATTAGAGGACTTGGTTTCACACAGTAACAGGACACACCTTGGTTAGGAAACATGGATGAAGTGTAATAGCTGCTTTATATTGAAACATATTGACTGTAGCACTAACTGCTTCACCGGAAAACTATATCCATCATTTTTTTAAAATATTACTGAAGATTGGTGCACACAACTGAATGCTGCAATAATGATCGCTCCCCAGTGAACCAAGCATGTATTTGCCAGCCCCTGCAGCCAGAGGAAGGACAGAAGCACCCACGGGATATAGTTTACTGTCTGTTTTGCCCTCCTTCACTCCACCCCACTTCGCCCAGAGCACCCCTGGCGGAGCTAGATGTGAATTGTATCTCTATCTCTCTCTCATCCTAGACTTGATTCAATTTATTCAAATATTTGATTTGAATAAACCACAGAGAGACAGAGCTAGTGTTCGTTGCTTGAATGCCTGTGTCCCACTTCCCCATCTTTGAGTCATACTCATCATATCACAAAGAACGTCGCAATAACTCGATGCGTGTTTCACTCATGAACAGAGCTTCTTCAGGGGGGTGAGCGTGCCTTTAAAATTGATTCAACTTTAAAACCATTGTTTTTTACCTCGGATCTTCCTTGATAACAAATAAAATCATTGGTGCTAAAGAAAAAAAAGGAAGCTAATGGAACAGGGTGTTGAAATGATGTCCACCCTCAAAGAAACTCTGGTCAGGAGTGAAACGCACATCGGGTTATTGTGACATCCAGTGTGATGTCACAAGTGCAACTCCAACATGGGGGCAAAGAAACAGAGCCATTCAAGCACAGAATGTTAGCTCTGTCTCCCTGTGGTTTATTCAGATCAAATATTTAGTGTAAACATTAATACAATTGAATCAAGACTAGGATTTTAGCTTTTACAGTTACCATCTAGTTACTAATTTGTAAATAGCAGAAATGAAAATAAAAACTGTGCTGTGTAGCTTCCAACTAGCAATTCCAACTCTCATCATTATCTAATTGGCAGCTGTAATATTTAATATTATTTTTGTATCTTTATACGTTTGTTTAACAATAGCCAATTTAGCAAACCAAATCCCACCAGTGGGTGAATTCAACCCTGCAAGCTCAAAATGTATTTGTTAAATATACTGAGAGAAAGAAGTATGGGGACATATTGCTACTACAGTGACGCCACTATACATTTCATGATAATATAGAAAATAGGAACATAAGATTATTTATTGAATGCTGCTTTTATATGTACAGTTGCAGTATTTGAGTGCAATAGGAGGTCACAGTTCATTAGTACTGTAGTCTTCAAGTTAATATAAATAAAAATGGGCTTTGCTCCTCCCATCACATGTAATGGAATCATGTACTAGTATAGTTGGCATGGAAGTTCTTATTATTGGGTCCAATATAACTTAAAAGACAGTAATACTATCATATTAACATATACAATATATTAATATATAATACAATATATTATCCAAGATTCAATTACACTAAATTCGGTGAACCTATTTTTCTCAATTTATGTACGTAGTATGGCTACATTGTCTATTGTATTTGAATTATTTCATACTTTATATAATCATGGACTAGCAGAGCTCGCATGCTTCTTTGTTTATGTCATGTGATGCTACTTAATATGATATTATGCTTCCAAATAATGTCGCTTATATTATTGTAGATTTATTTGCAATACTTTTTCTAGTATGCTCACAATATTTTTTTAATATGATGAGGTTTTGTTTGATGATGTATTGTCCTATGAGGTTTTGTATCATACACATTTTTTTTTATGCTTGATGTTTTTTTATGATTAGGTGTTGTAAAGTGATTTATGATGTCCTAATATGTACATTATAAGGTCTAATGTTGGAGCATCTAAGCTGGCAAATAAGCCGGTTGGCAAGCTATACTTTAGCTTTTGAATCACTCTATTTGTTTAATAAATCACTGAATGTACAATTGCTTTTTTACTAATAAATGCACATTTTATTGAACTGTAGATCTATGACTTGTCCCTTGAGACATGCAATATAGCACTTACCTATTAAAAAGAGGTGATACACGGTTCCCAAGGAATACAAAATGTAGTGAAGCAGGTATTTTCTTTTATATAATATATAAAAACAAGAAGTCTGTTGAATATAAATAATTAGCCCTAATACCTACTTAAAGGATTCAATAAATATCCTTATCTTTTTTAGTTTCTTTGGTTTTCTATAAGGCTGGAGCCATGGTACCGCAAACCGTGTGGACGCATCTGCACGCTGAGCGAACAGACTGCCTTAAGGCAGTGTTCGCATCCACGCGGCATGCGGGCGAGTGCGCACCGAAGCGGGAGAGGGCGCGCTTTGCGCAAGAAATCAGTTAGACTGATTTCTTGCCGTGACATGCCGGTCACGTGAGTGGTTCGCCCAATGAGGGCGAACCAGCTCCATGACATCGCTGGCACACCCTGAGACACGACCATGGATGGCGCATGTACTATGGCCGAAAAACGCACCCGCTTCAAGCGGTTGACGTCACGGTCGCGCACGCTTCCGCACAAGCGAAGGCACCATGGCCCCAGGCTGAAACGCAGGACATACAATTATTTAGACCCCCAAAGCACAACTATTTATATTTATATATGAAGAATAGTCTCCTCTTCATTATTAGTGATAATTAAATATTTTGTGATTCCTGTAACTTGTCTCTAGCTAAATATTTCAAAAGAACCTCACCCGAGAGTCATCAAAACCTCATTACATTTTAGCGCATGTTAACGGTGTTAACTCACATTCACTTCAATGGTAATTAATGCCAGATTAGTTGTGTTACCAAACAGAGCTTGCTGAATTTTCCCCTTTGTGAGATGATGGCATGCATAAACTTTATGCCACTATAGGAAGTGTAATAAGCATAGCCAGTGCAATTGACAAAAAACGTAACCATGCCATTTTTTTTGTTTCAACATGGTATGCTTATGTTTGCAAAAAACATCACTGTGCCAATTGCATTCCTTCTATATTATAAATATACACATTTTTAACAACAACAAAAACATTTCCCAAATTCTTTCAAAAGCACAGTATATAGAAAAGATAAAGCCTGTAGATTTCTCTTCATTGAATTTCACAAGTAAGAGATCTGTGAGAATCATTAACTTGTTGACTCTAACAAATGAAAAGTGAAATAGAATACATTTTGTAGACACCATCAAAAATGGTTTGGATTGTATCAGGAACTTGCTGTAAATACATTGTCATGTTATTGATCCAACCATGATGGAATCCTTTAAAGGTGCAATTGTTTAAGAAAGAGTCTGAAATAAATACAGGGAATGAACGAATTGAGGTTTTAAAATACCCAGAGCTCTAGTTCTTTCCATTATAAATCATACAATATACAACACTTTTAGAAGAAATCATAATCAGTCCTTCTACGTGAAGTGCACAGTTCAGCATTTCATAAAATAATATATTCTTTCATTGGGATGGATGCCATCTAGCAATGGGTGGTGGGATGGTGGCAAGCCAACCGGAGAATAATGTTAGCTCACAGGTTAAAAAAAAAAAAGGTTAATCTGCAGGTGCTTGCAATCATGTGACCACAAAAGTGCCCAGTCATGTGCACTTTCCGGAGAACAACAAAATGTTCTCTTCAGTCTGGAAAATGTAACGCCACAAAAGTTGTAGGAATAAAATGGATATACAGATGCAGCGGCCGTTATTCGAACATATCACAGAGCCATTTTCGTGTGTGCTGCTGTACTCCACGCGGCCAATCAAGCGGTTGATTTGTTTGAATTTCATGGATCCCGATTTCTTTGGGTGCAATTCTTCGCGTTTCCGTGGCAGAAATGAATGAATTGTAATGTGTACACTACTGTGTTACTGTGTCAATTTGCAGGTGTTTAAAAACCAGAACACTAAGATGCCATTTTCTGTACTCGATAAAACATGAGTCAACACGTGTAATGACGCGCCATGACATGGGTATTCCGAGGTATACAACGCGTGATATGTTCGAATAAAAGCCGCTGCATCTGTAAGGCCATGTTATTCCTTCTCTACCTCTGAGAGGATAACAATTCCCTCCACACCAAAGAAAATTCCTGTAACAAGGTTGTTTGACACTCATGACACTTCAGAAAGTGACTAAAAGTACCTTAGTTAGAAGGAACAGTCACAAACCATCCTCTGTTAAGAGTAAATACTTGTCAGGAGGATGTTTGATGCTCATACTGACACTTCAGAAAGTGACTGAAATCACATTACTTTCAAAGAAATCTCACCACAAAAATAATCTGATAAAAGAAAGTAAATACCTGTCAGGGCGTAATTGTATGCTCAGTCTAATACTTCAGAAAGTGAGTAAAATGACCTTCTTTTTCTAGGAAAATGAGAAATAGTCAACCAAAAATTCTCCTTTGAGAGTCTGACAAAGTTACGTTGACATAATCCTGCTCTTCAAATAAATAAGGAAATAAATTCTGACATACTGTATAATCAGAAACTATTGTTTCCAAAAGCTACATCATTTGGACAATTTGATTGTCAAACATACTCCCAAATCTTGTCTTAAACTCTGTTTAGTGTTTTTTTAGTAAACATACTATAAAAAAAATGATGAACCTCACAATATAATGTAAAGGATGTTATTGCCAATGAGATCCCAGAAATGCAATTTCTTATGGGAAATTGTGCTCTTGACTGGTAGTGTACTGACAATTACAAAGTATTTCCACATACCATTTTTTCTTGTTTGAGTAGTTGCATTGCACAGGGCGAACAAGTCTAAACCTGTTTCCCAGAATTTCCTGGAATTTTTAGACCAAATGTGTCCCTTCAACCAAAATCCGACTGTAGATTGTTCACTAGAACATTCATATGAATCAATCCAAATCAACCATTGAATACAATCCAAGTGGATGAGAGAGAGAGAGAGAGAGAGAGAGAGAGGAGAGAGAGAGAATCTGAGACTGTGGATTTAACTCTTTGATACTGATCAATGGAAATCCAAAATAAAACAATGGCCATCTCTAATAACACTGTACTTGGGATATAAACACTTAGATAGCAAGCTTTTCAGAGCAGGTTTCATTACGCCTCAAACTCTCCAGACTTTCGTATTTTGGCAACCAATATGCCAGGTTTGATAACAGTTTGGATCCTAAAATAAAAAGGAGTCACAAAGACATCTATCCGTTAAAGCACATGTTGTACAATTATAAAGTACATGCAGATTTTTTTTTATAACAAATGCTCGTTATTTTTATAGCATAGAGGATACATGGTATTTGCACACCAGAATGTGAAAATTCTCAATCTACAGTATTTACACAACCAATAACATTGTGATTCGGAAATCCTGCCTCCATTTCTACACTCTTAAAGGGATTATCTCAGGTTAATTTTGCCCTCCTGCTGTGTGTATGGAAATTGTTAGCAGGCTCTTAAATATGATTTGTGCAAGGAAGACTTAAACCATCTTAGAGGTGGTGGATTTATTTGGCATAGTAAACCAATAGAAAACAAAACAATGTTTGCTTTACATAGTTACATAGTAGATGAGGTTGAAAAAAGAAGTACGTCCATCAAGTTCAACCTATGCTAAATTTAGACAACAGATACTTTATCCTATATCTATACTTACTTATTGATCCAGAGGACGGCAAACAAAAAACTCCAGAGTCATATCATCCAATGATATCTCATAAGGGGAAAAATAAATTCCTTCCTGACTCCAAGAATTGGCAATCAACATCCTTCCCATGTACAGTATACTTATTTGGTATATCCCTATATACCTTTCCTATCTAAAAAGATGTCCAACTTTTTTTTGAACAAATCTATTGTATCTGCCATCACAGTCTCCATGGGTAATGAATTCCACATTTTAACTGCCCTTACTGTAAAGAACCCTTTCCATTGTTGATGGTGAAATTTCCTTTCCTCCAACCTTAAAGGATGGCCCTGAGTTCTTTGTCCTGCCCGTGGGATGAATAGTTCTTTTGAAAGCTCCTTGTATTGTCCCCGAATATATTTGTATATAGTTATCATATCCCCTCTTAGACATTTATGACAACCCTCTGTTGTCTGTCCTTTAACGAGTTTTCAATCCAGGTGCATATATTATTACTGAGTCCAATTTTTTTTATTTTGTACACCAACCTCTTTTTTTTTTTTTAAACTTTGTCTTTATTAGTTTTTTTGTGCATACATACATAGGAGAGAATAATGTCGATAACTGTCCAAAGTAGACACAGAACTGTCTGAGACATACCACACAAAACAGACACGTGATGGGGAGACGACACGACAACACAGCCACAAAACCATGACGACAACGGAGAGAGGGGGGGAGGTGGGGGAGGGGGAAGGTCAGGCGATGAGTGTCCATCTTTGCCTATTTGAGCCGCGTCCATCAGACCCTAGCCACATCCATAATGCAGCTCATCGTTATCTGCACAAGCGATACTGCTTCCACTCTATTAGCAATACCCAGAGGGTTCTACCCAGGGGGGTGGGCCCTGGGTTCTACCCAGGGGGGTGGGCCCTTCCTAAAGTCAGCCCGTCCTGTCTGGCTCCCAGTCACCCATCAAAGGAGAACTCATTTACTTCAATCATAGCCAGATTGTGGCATCATTCACCCCTGGATAGCTGTCTGGGCCAGTCAAGGCAACCAAACCTTTTGGAATTTATCACCTGAATCGTTAACTAGGCTTGTTAACTTTTCCATGCGGCCTATGATCCAAATTCTGTTCCTGATCTTTGCTAATGAAGGAATTGCGTTCTGATTCCACAATGCTGCGGTCTCGCACCTCATAGCTGTAGCAAAGTGTGCAATTAATTTGTTCCCTGAGTGCGAAACCTCCTTTGTGGGTTTGCCTAACAAGAACAGCCACGGGTCAAGCTGAATTTGGAGGCCCAAAAAGATCCTCTGTAGCCAATCATGAATCTGGGCCCAGATAGGTACTATTTTCGGGCAAGACCACAGCATGTGTACCAAGTCCCCCCTGTTCCCCGCACCGCCTGGGGCAGAACGGGGAAGAGCCCGGGATAAATTTCGCCAGTCTAACTGGGGTGAGATACCAACGTAACATTACCTTATATGAGTTCTCCATTAATGTCGTGCATATGGAGCTGCTAGCTGCGGTCTTAAAAACTGCTGACCAGTCTTCGTCCTCTAGTGTGCCCTGTAAGTCCGCTTCCCACTGAACCATGAATCTGGGTTTGTCAGTCTCGTCTTTGTCGGTACCAACCACCTCTCTGTATAAAGTAGAAATCAGTCCCCGCGTGTCTGCACCTCTCACGCAGAGCTTTTCAAAATTTGTTAACGGTGGTCTCACCAGGTGTGCGTTATAATATGCCCGAACCTGGAGGTACCTAATAAATTCTAATCCTACTGTAGCTGTCATGAGGGTGGGAATAAAAAGTGTAACTACAGTCTCCCTGGTGTTGTTCTCTCCATATGTCTACGAGACCTATTTGCCTTAATCCTTTCAGTAAGGGGCCGTTCCCTTCCCTCCTCAGGGACTGCTGGGGTGTGGAACGATCTACCCGTGGGTCCATTACCTTATTGAAGTCCCCTGCTAAGACTACGTGTCCGTCCGCCCAACGCTGGAGAGTCTGGAAAAATGCTTCAAAGAACTGGGGTTGACCCTCGCTGGGTGCATACACGCAGGCCAGTGTCAGTCTACTTTGTTTGAGGAGGCCTACTAAGATAAGAAAACTCCCCTTTGGGTCTCGCTTTATCTTCTCGACTTGAAAGGGAGTTTTATTATGAAACAATATAGCTACACCTTTTTTTTTTCCCCTGCCAAGGACACATAAACTTGCCTAAAGTGCTTGTCTAGGAACTTTGGGCTGCTACGGGAGCTGAAGTGAGTCTCTTGTAGGAAGACCACGTCTGCCCTCCTACGTTTAAATTCCGAAAAGGCAACTTTCCTTTTGTTTGGGCTATTGAACCTCTTGGCATTCTGGGATAAAAAAGTTACCGCCATATCTTAGTGTGGATTGTGTGGACATGCTTACAATAGATCTCGTGCTCACCTAGAAGAAGAGCAGATTGAGAGCCTCTTGGACTGTGATGATGGCTCCTGCGGATCTTCTCTCTCTCGCCTTGGGGGGCTGGGACGGGGGACGGAGAGAACACAAGGGAAAAACCCAGACACAGAAAACACGCATAAACAAAAAGAACCGTGTTGGTCCCACCGGACCTCGGGTTCATCGCCCGGGAGAGACTCTCCCTATCTGGACCCCCCTCCCTCCCGATCCAGCTCCATGGCCCACAACTTCGGCCATAAATACCCGGGACTTTGCCGGGGATGCAGGCTAGGCCAACCTCCCCAGTGCCAACGTGCATGCCTACGGGTAGAGTGGCGACATCCCCCTCCCGCCGACAGCCGCACGTAATGAAAACCAAAAACTCTAACTGCTAAAATATCTATAACTACAACTACCCCTACTCCCTCCCCTCCCTCCTAATAACTGCCCCTGCTAAAACTCAGCTCTAGTCCCCCGGGGACTACGAAACCCCCCCGCTCCCACTTAACGCGCAGATTACCCCCAAACAGACAAGCCAACTTTTCTTCTGGGCACATTTTTTAGAGTCCCCTATGCACCCTGTAGTCTCTGCCGATTTCCAGCCTGATTCCCTCCCCCTGAGCAGTAGGCCACCGCTAGCCGCCGCTCCCCCTCCCTCCTCTGCCTGAATCCCTGGCTTAAGCTGGAGTTCCGGTATAAATATCCCGCCGTGAGAATCCAACATTAATCCCAGGCAACAACATTCTCCCCTTCGCCTCCTCCTGTCCCCTTACACGTCTCCCCAGTGGCGGAGATCGCGCACCCCCGCCAGGGAGTACCGCGTTGCTTCCGGATCGCCGCGTCTCATGAGCCGCCCTCCTGACGTCCGCTGTTCCCGACGTGCCTCTCGCGAGACCCGGCCAGGTGACGTCATCTAGCTGGGCGAGGCGGACTCAGTCGAAGGCTGATCCTCGAGGGGAGAGGGTGGACCTGTAGGCGGATCCGTGGGTGGACCAAGACAGCGGAGCATTCACTCGCGCCAAAAACTCTGCCGCCATGAAGTTCTGCGCGCCCTTCCTGCTTCTTCTTTCCAAGGTAAGTCTGGAGCGGCCATTTTAGGGTCAGATACTTAGGAAAAGTTGCTCAAGGGATATCCAAAGTTCCTGTCCACATGTCGTGCCATAGGAGTGCCAGGTTAACCCACCTCGGGGGGCTATAACGTGCGAAACAGGGGCTAAACCGGGAAAATCTTTATTAACCAACTTTGACGGCATCGTACTGCAACTGCAGCATCTTGGAGGCTTAGGGGCTTTTGTCACCCCCTCCTCCTTTCTCCCTTCTCTTGTCCTTCGGGGAGGAGGATCCAGACCCTCTCAGTGCCGCACCCGACGGGCCTGTCTCCTGGATCACCGGGAGGGCCATGTCTGTAGCCCCCTTTATCCGCAGCTTCTTTAGGAAGGCCGCACCTTCGGATGGATGCTTCAACATGTGTGAGCGGCCATTTTTCATTACTACCAGGGCAAAAGAAAAGGCCCACCTGTACCGTATTTCTCGGTCCCTTAGTTCTTTGGTAATGTGTAGCACTGCTCTCCTGCGGGCAAGGGTGAGGAGGGAGATATCCTGGAACACTATAAGGGTGATCCCCTCAAAGGTAATGTGGGGGGTGGCCCTCGCAATCCTGCTCACCTCCTCCTTAGTTGTAAAATAATGTAGCCGGAGAATGATATCTCTGGGGGGGTTTGTAGGCAGAGGCCTCGACCTTAGGGCCCTGTGGCCCTGTGATCTGATTCCGACTTGCCCGGTAGAATGGACAACATCCACCGGCTCAGCAGGGCCTCCGGATCAAGAATCTCTTCAGGGATCCCCCGGACGCGTAAGTTGTTGCGCCGGTCCCTGTTCTCGCAGTCTTCCTGCCGGGACTCTAGTTCAGCAATCCTCCCCTCTAAGGCTCCCATTAGCGTGTTTGTCTCCTGATGGCATTTGGAACTCTCCTCCATACGATCCTCCAGCTCGCTTGTGCGGTTCCCAATCTGCAGGATATCCCTCCTGAGCCCCTCCACCTCCCCTCTGAAAAAGGCCTTTAAAACCACAAGAAGCCGTGCAATTTCCTTTTTTATTATTTTGGAGTGGCCCGCTGTAGCCCCCTCCGGTTCTTGGGCTGAGTCCGAATCCGAAACCGCCGAGAGCTCCGCTGCTCCGGTCCTGCCCGAGCCTGTAAAATATGAGCGTACATCAGATTTGCGCCTGGTCTTCTGCCGCGTTGCTGCCATGGCTCCTCCGGTAATGTTTTATGATCTGATGTGTATCGGGGGCCTCTAGAGAGTATTTTGGAGTTTCTGAGTTTGGTTTTATATTACTTTATTTGCCTTAAACTGCCGACGGTTGGCAGAGCTGTGAAGTTACACCACCATCTCCAACCTGTCGCACATGCGCATCCGTACACCAACCTCTTACAGTATGTGAAAACGTATCAAAAGCCTTTGCAAAATCTAAGTAGACCACATCAACTGCATTACCCTGGTCTAAATTCTTACTTACCTCCTCAAAGAAACAAATAAGGTTAGTTTGACATGATCTATCCTTCATAAATCCATGCTGACTATTACTAATAATTTTCTTTTCCATTAGGTATTCCTGAATATTATCCCGTATTAAACCTTCAAGTAGTTTCCCCACTATTGAAGTCAGACTTACAGGTCTGTAATTCCCCGGTTGTGATGTAGCTCCCTTTTTAAATATAGGCACCACATCTGCTTTACGCCAATCTTATGGTACTGAGCCTGTGGAAATGGAGTCCATGAATATTAAATATAATGGTTTAGCTATTACTGAGCTTAACTCCTTGAGAACTCTTGGATGTATGCCATTGGGGTCAGGTGCCTTATTTACTTTAATTTTTTCAAGTCGCTTATAAACTTCTTCCTCAGTTAACCAATAGTTCATTAATATGGAGGTTGTGGCCTCCTCCTGGGTCACTACTATTGAACTTGATTCTTCCCTGGTAAACACAGAGGCAAAGATTGTGTTTATGTCACGGTTGTGCTTGCCACAAACCTGGGTCGGACCGCATGGCTGAGGTGGGGTTGTAAAAGCACCGACCTAAGACCGCGCAGGCTGATCCGGATTGCGCAGTTCGTAGTCGTACGTAGCAGGGTCGGGACTGGAGAGATCAGAGTAAACATTATTCAAGCAGGAGTTCGGCAACAGGTAGTCTGGGGTTCCCTGCTTCAGCTTAGGAGCGTGAGCGCGGGAGTGGGTTTTGCACGTGCGGCGACCATGGCCCATGGTACTGGTCTCAGGAAGGGATAGGCAGACCGGAGTGGGCACACCGCCAGGCACCACTGGTAAACCAGTGCTTCAGCGCAAGAGTCCAGAGTGGAGAGAGAGCTGCAGACCTCAGGACTCATAGACTGGCCACTGCTAAGAGAAGGGACAGCAAGCCTCAGGAAACCGAGAGCTGATGTCAACACTGGAGAGACCTCCGCTTCAGCATAGGAACCAGGACACGGCCACTGCTATGGAGAATGAGCAGTGAGCCCCAGGTACCGGTAGATAGGCTCTTGCTGTGGTAGGATAGCAGGCTCAGGAAACAGGGAGCTGAAGTCAACACAGGAGAGACCTCCGCTTCAGCACAGAAGACAGGAACAGGCCGCTGCGTGCGACTAGCAGCCGACCTCAGGAAACAGGGATCTGAAGTTAACATGGAGTACTCCGCTTCAGCACAGGAACAGGCCACTGCATGAGACTAGCAGTCGGCCTCAGGAAACAGGGATCTGAATTTAACATGAAGAGTACTCCGCTTCAGCACATGAAACAGGAACAGAACTATGCGTGAACTAGGAAATAGAACTAGAGAGATTAGTACACAACAGAGCCAAGCCTTAGGGCTTGTGGCAGAACACTTGTGACAACCAGGAAGGGTTATGCTCAGCAGGGAAGCATTGTGGGAAAGGTGTCTTTAAAGGTCAGTGAACCAATAGCAGAAGGGGCGTGTGGCAGCACTGCTTTAATGAGTGAACACAGGGTGGAGCTGCAGCAAAGGTCAGGAGCAGTATTCCAGGGCTGCATAAGTCTGTAAGGCAAGGCAAACCACAAACTAAGGTGCGGATCCGTTACAGAACCCGCCCCCCTACACGAGAGACCTCCGGGCGAATAAGACCACTCAGAGTTGGGGGACCTGAAATTGATCCTGAACTGTCTGGGATTGGGGTTAGAGTCATGGTCCAGAGACTCGTGGGCACTCCTTTGCATACCCCCACCCCCCAGTGAGAACTTCAGCCAGACAGGGCCATCCATGGGCCTCGGGGACATTGAGTTGTTCCTAAAGTTTTTTAGGCGGCAAGGGGATCCGTAAACGAGCAGTTCCTTGGTGAGTACTGTTCTAGGATATGAGAGTGGTGGTAGAGACAACATTGGTATATGGCTCGCCACGCAAAATGGCTTGGGAATCCAGGGCTGTGAAGAACCAGGGGTTTTCGGAGCAGAAACGGCAGAAGAACCCCCACTGGGAACCCAGTCTTTAGTAATGGGACCAGAGTTCAGAATAAGCGGCATCGATAGTTGACCGAAAATACCAGGGCGACCTTCGGGACAGACAAAGTCTAGGCTGACCTCTGCATGTAGAAATTTGAGAGGGTCTTCTCCTCCAGAAGTCTCCCAGGTAGTGGTCAGCGAGGGTATAGGGTGGGTGGGACCATTTCCAGGTATTGATATGGAAGGTGACAAGGCAATTAGTGTCACGCTGCGCTCACCACAAACAGGACGGAAGACCGCGGGGCTGAGGTGGGGTTGTATAGGCACCGACCCACAACCACGCAGTCCTGTCCGGAATGCGTAGTCCTAGTCGTACCGCGTCGTAGGGTTGGAGAGGTCAGGGTAGTCAGGGTACTTGCCGTGTTCCAGGGTTGGAGAGTCCGGGTAGGTAGAGTTTCGTAGCCAAGGTCCAGGGTAATAGAAGGTAGAGTAGTCGAGGAACGAAGCCGGGGTCAAAGCGCTGGAGAGTGTAGAAATCCAAGGAACAGGCAGGGTCAAACAGGACAGACAAAGTTCAAGACAAAACTAGACAGCAGCGGTGAGCACAATGCATAAACAGGAGTTTATGCTCAGCAATGAAGGACAGACAGAAGCAGGTATATATGTGGGAAGGGTCCAATTACCTTGCAGGGGTGTGCTCTGGTCCACCAATGGTGTCAGTGAGACACTAATCCAAAACAGCTTGTAATTAGGTTTTCTTGATGATAGTTCTGGTTGCCGAGCAACCCGCGCGCGTGCGCGATGCGCGTCGCGACGTGATGACGTCATGCGGCTTATTCTGCAAGTCTCCGCCTGTGGGAGGCTCTAGTAGCTCCTTCGCGTTTTCCTGCCTCCTGGTTGCCGAGCAACCCGTGCGCGTGCGCGATGCGTCTCGCGGAGCTCCGACATCACGCTGCTGCGCCTGCACTGCCCTGGCAGTGCGTGGCCGCATGACTCTGCCCCGTGGTGCTTCCCCGGGTCGGTCTCCGCGCGGAGTAGAGGTAAGTGTGACAATTAGTAAACCATGCGTGGAGACCGAAATCTTGGGATATGAACAGAGTATTTCCAACACAGAGGAAAAAACAGGGGCAACAGAAGGCTCAGAGGGGAAAAACCATTGTTTAGCAGAGGCAGAGAAGCAATCAGCAGTGGAGCTCCCAAATACTGGGAAACCCTCCTTGGAAGATAGTATTGTCTGGGGAGTAGGAATAGACTTTGGGGCTTTAATATCAGGAACTTGAGAATAAGGCAGAGCAAGGGTAGCGGCGGGAGGGAAGTTAACAACAGAAGCTGAAGTCTGTACTTCAGTGACAGGGACCTGAGAGACTACAAAAGCGGCAGTGAGTAGGGAGCTGGAGGTTCGGAGTCCATAACAGAAACATCTAGCAAAGCAGGGATACTGATAGGAGAACTATCGTCAGGAGCTGGTGCTTGAGAGTCATTGACGGATAATGGGGGAGTAATGATGGGTGTTAGAGAGACAACAAGCGGCATGTAGGAACCATGGAAACTCTTAATGGCAGACACCTTAGGAGCACAAGGAGTCTTATCCAAAACTGCAAGGGCCCTAACAACAGGGGTACTTGACATGACAAAAACATGAATAGGCGTGTTTACTAGTGCAAAAATTCTGATAACAGGACTCCTAGCCAGTGGTGAGGGTGTCTGGGTTTGACTAGTGAGAAAATCAGATATAGTGATAAGTGACTTAGAATCAATTACTGAGGTTCTAGGTTTGCTGGACATGTGTGAAAAAATATCCTTTAAGACAGGAGCTTTAATTTTTACCCCGAGTAACCCAACGGTTGCTGGGGCATATTTAGACGCATTGCTGAGGGACTGAGGTTTAGCAAGGGCAGGAAAACTAAATAGCTCAGATTTAAACACCAGGACTAATAATATAGGCAGGGTGGTCTCAGACTGTACTAAGGGCGTAACAACCGATATGCTGATCCCTGGAGGGTTTGCATGGGCAGAGAAATCAGGGGAACCAAAAGCAAGGACGGCCTCTATAGGGGTAGATTCTGAATCCAAAGGGAGGTTTTTACCTCTCAGAGTACCGGGACCGACCAGGCAAATTTCAGAGAGAGGAAAACTGTGCGCAGGCTTCTAGCTAGCACATTTGAAAAAGCGTCACTTTTGAGTGAAGGCAGTGTGTCAGCAAACATTCCTGAGAACACAACGTGAACCCCAGGAGGGACATAATGACCACTGTACGCTTTTAATCCTAAGCTTTGAGAAGAGGAGAACACAGACAGTACAAGGGGGTAATCATAACTGTACTGGTCTCTGAAGTGGGTATTTGGTAAGGAGTGTCTGGGAAGCCAGAAATGACTGCAAATTCCACAACGTGGGGACTATGCGCTGAAGCAGGGATCGCCACTCTCTGGGTGACAGGCTGGTTCAGCGAAATACCCAGGAGGAGGAACTCTGCGACCAAGCTTAGGGAAAAACCTGGTCCCTGAATACATTTAACTGGAACCAGAACTTTAGCCGAAGTCTCCGGAGGCAAGACAGTGGAAACTTGAGCTGAAGCAGAGGATTTAAAGTAAAGAATTTCTAAGGACTCCGCAAGGTTAGGGGAATCCTTCAATGCAACCTCTGCTGTTGGACTGGGGAATCCATTCTCTGAGGCTAAAACGAAGGCATTAACTTGGAGGCAGCAAGAATTTACAGGGGTTAATGCAGATAGTACCTGAGAGTAGAACATAGAGAGTTTTTTTCTCTGTAATAGGGGAGACAAGGGATTTCTCCTCTGGAGCTAGGGACGTGACGCTGGCTGGCAAAGAACAGGGAATTACCAAAAGGGACTCAAAGAGCTGCCCCATGGGGTTTAATACAGCAATGACCCTGGGAACAGAACTTGGAAATTCAAGCTTAGAATGTGGAAGTAGAAGGGATTCTTTCTCTGACGGGAAGAGCGCACAGGACTGCCTAGCAGGGGTTAAAGCAGAAAAAACCTCAAGCGCTGGAATGAGAGATTCAGAATTAGAAAGAGAGAGTAAAGAGGGCTTACACTGTGAGAGAGACACACAGACCTGAGAAATACAGGGATTTACAGTGGAAAATTCATAGGCCTGACTAGCAGGGGTTAAGACAGGGCTAAGCTCAAGTACAGAAGTTAGCGATTCAGAGCTAGAAATAGAGGGGAAAAGGGATTCTTTCTCGGTACTAGAGCCTTAGTGTTGGCTAGAGAAACATACGTAGACTCCAGGGGAAACTCACAGGGCTGAACGGCAGGGGTTAACGTAGACATATCAATGGGGTCAGAGTAACCGGGCGTACAATCTGGGCTAGGGACCGTGGCAGCCGCTGCGTTAGGGGGCAGTGATAGTGGGACAGTTTCGTCATTTCCTGGAGAGGAAGATACGTCCCCAGGTTTAGCGACAGGACTGGCAGTATAGGGGGACTGCCATGCGGCAGCGTAACTGGCGAGGAGAGGGTCCTGTTCCTTTATGCAAATGTCCAAAGTCAGGGAAAGTACACAGAGTGTGTTTTGTGCCTGAGCCACCATAAAGAGGGTGTCCTGTTGTACTACGTGAATGTCCAATGATGAGGCCAGGACATAGAGTGTCTCTAGGGCGTCGGCCAGTTCCAAAGGGTACACGTTAACCCAGGTTAAAGGGGAACCAGGGGAGCGAACACAAGTGGCCAGAGACTGTTTTAATTTCTTGAGGCAGAAAGCCTTAATAATGAGATCATTACGGCATTGTCTTTGCAAAGGGGTTAAACCTTCAAACATAAACGGATTTTCAAGCAGGGGTAGTATCTCGCACAGATACTGGGTCTGGTCTGCAGGCCGGGACAGGATTTCAGACAGAAACTTGCCAACCCTCACCACAGGGCGGTCCGAGTTTGTGGGGCCGAGCATACTGTCACGGTTGTGCTCGCCACAAACCTGGGTCGGACCGCGTGGCTAAGGTGGGGTTGTAAAAGCACCGACCTTAGACCGCGCAGGCTGATCCGGATTGCGTAGTTCGTAGTCGTACGTAGCAGGGTCGGGACTGGAGAAGGTAGCATCATCAGTGGACGAGCCAGGGTCAGGACTGGAGAGATCAGAGTAAACGTTATTCAAGCAGGAGTTCGGCAACAGGTAGTCAGGGGTTCCCCGCTTCAGCTTAGGATCGTGAGCGCGGGAGTGGGTTTTGTGCGTGTGGCGACAATGGCCCATGGTACTGGTCTCAGGAAGGGATAGGCAGACCGGAGAGGGCACACCGCCAGGTAGCACTGGTAAACCAGTGCTTCAGCGCAAGAGTCCAGAGCGGGCCTGTGCAAGGAGAGAGAGAGCTACAGACTTCAGGACTCGTAGACTGGCCACTGCTAAGAGAAGGGACAGCAAGCCTCAGGAAACCGAGAGCTGAAGTCAATACTGGAGAGACCTCCGCTTCAGCACAGGAACCAGGACACGGCCACTGCTATGGAGAATGAGCAGCGAGCTCCAGGTACCGGTAGATAGGCTCTTGCTGTGGTAGGATAGCAGGCTCAGGAAACAGGGAGCTGAAGTCAACACAGGAGAGACCTCCGCTTCAGCACAGAAGACAGGAACAGGCCGCTGCGTGCGACTAGCAGCCGACCTCAGGAAACAAGGATCTGAAGTTAACATGAAGAGTACACCGCTTCAGCACAGGAACAAGCCACTGCATGAGACTAGCAGCCGGCCTCAGGAAACAGGGATCTGAAGTTAACATGAAGAGAACTCCGCTTCAGCACAGGAAACAGGAACAGAACTCTGCGTGAAATAGGAAATAGAACTAGAGAGATTAGTACACAACAGAGCCAAGCCTTAGGGCTTGTGGCAGAACACTTGTGTCAACCAGGAAGGGTTATGCTCGGCAGGGAAGCATTGTGGGAAATGTGTCTTTAAAGGTCAGTGAACCAATAGCAGAAGGGGCGTGTTGCAGCGCTGCTTTAATGAGTGAACACAGGGTGGAGCTGCAGCAAAGGTCAGGAGCAGTATTCCAGAGCTGCATAAGTCTGTAAGGCAAAGCAAACCGCAAACTAAGGTGCGGATCTGTTACAGTTTAATACCTCTGCTTTTTCCTTATCTCATATAATCTGTCTGCTCATCTCACAATGAAAGGGTGCTATATTTTCTTTTCTAACTTTTTTGTTACTAAGGTACTTAAAGGACATTTTATGGTTGACCTTACTTTCTATTGCAATCCTTTTTTCATTATCCATTTTTGCTAATCCGATTGCCCTTTTGCAATTTTTGTTACATTCCTTATAATTCTGATACGATGTCTCCGTCCCTTCTGACTTAAAGAATCTAAACGCCTTCCTCTGCTTGTCCATTTCCTCCCCTACCTGTTTATTTAGCCACATTGGTTTTGACTTATTTCTTTTATACTGTTAATATTTGTTTTTTTATTAACTTATTATTGAAACAGGGTGTCTCCGGAGCTGAACATCATTAATTTCACCCCCGGGTACCCCCTTCTTCCCGAGTTACAGGCCTCGGTATGGGGTGCCGGTATCTCCTGTGCATTTAAATGTCCCGGTCATGTTCCGACATGAGACCACTACACAATGGACGATAGGGCCTCAGAATTCACTTGCACTTTGATACAGCACCAAGATTGTATTGTATTGTATTGTATTGTATGTCTTTATTTATATAGCACCATTAATGTACATAGCGCTACAGTAGTAATACATGAGGTAATCAAATAAATAAGAGATAATATAAATAACAGATCATGGGAATAAGTGCTTTAGAAATAAAAGTAACATTTCGGAAGAGGAGTCCCTGCCCCGAGGAGCTTACAGTCTAATTGGTAGGTAGGGAGAACGTACAGAGACAGTAGGAGGGAGTTCTGGTAAGTGCGTCTGCAGGGGGCCAAGCTTATGTATCATGTGTTCAGAATATCCACAGTGCTATTCATATGCTTCTTTAAGCAAGTGTGTCTTAAGGTGGGTCTTAAAGGTGGATAGAGAGGGTGCTAGTCGTGTACTGAGGGGAAGGGGAAGGGAAGGGCATTTCAGAGGTGTGGGGCAGTCAGTGAAAAAAATTTAAGGCGGGAGAGATCTTTAGATACAAAGGGGGTAGAAAGAAGACATCCTTGAGAAGAACGCAAGAGTCTGGATGGTGCATAACGAGAAATTAGGGATGAGATGTAAGGAGGGGCAGAAGAATGTAAAGCTTTAAAAGTGAGGAGAAGAATGGAGTGTGAGATGCGGGATTTGATCGGAAGCCAGGAGAGGGATTTCATGAGGGGAGATGCCGAGACAGATCTAGGAAAGAGTAGAGTGATTCTGGCAGCAGCATTTAGGATAGATTGTAGGGGAGTCAGGTGAGAGGCAGGAAGGCCGGACAGCAGGAGGTTGCAGTAATCAAGACGGGAGAGAATGAGGGCCTGAGTCAGTGTTTTAGCAGTCGAGCAACAGAGGAAAGGGCGTATCTTTGTTATATTGTGGAGGAAAAAGCGACAAGTTTTAGAAATGTTTTGAATGTGAGGGGCGAATGTGAGAGAGGAGTCGAGTGTGACCCCTAGGCAGCGTGCTTGGGCTACTGGGTGAATGATGGTAGTTCCAACAGTAATGTGGAAGGAGATAGTAGTGCCAGGTTTGGAAGGAAGTATGAGGAGCTTTGTTTTAGCCATGTTGAGTTTAAGGCGTCAGAGGGCCATCCAGGATGATATAGCAGAGAGACATTCAGAAACTTTGGTTTGTACAGCAGGTGTAAGGTCAGGTGTTGAAAAGTATATTTGTGTGTCGTCGGCATAGAGGTGATAATTAAACTCAAAAGATGTTATTAGTTCACCTAGAGAGAGTGTGTACAGAGAAAAGAGAAGAGGTCACAGGACAGAGCCCTGGGGTACCCCCACAGAGAGATCAATAGAGGAGGAGGAGGTGTTAGCAGAAGAGACACTGAAAGTACGATGGGAGAGGTAGGATGAGATCCAGGATAGAGCTTTGTTCCGAAACCTAGAGTATGGAGAATGTGGAGGAGAAAAGGGTGGTCCACTGTGTCAAATGCTGCAGAGATCGAGTATATGAGCAGAGTGTAATGACCTCTGTCTTTGGCAGCATGGAGGTCATTAGTTATTTTAGTGAGGGCTTTTTCGGTGGTAATGAGCATGTGCGAAGCCAGATTGTAGAAGGTCTAGGAGAGAATAGGTGTTGAAAATGGAGCAGCAGAGAATACAACGTTTCAAGGAGTTTAGATGCAAAAAGCAGAGGGAGACAGGTCATAGTTAGAAAGACGGTAGGGTCAAGCTTGCTGTTTTTGAGTATGGTATGACTGTTGCATGTTTGAAGGAGGATGGAAGTTCCAGACAGAGGAGGAGTTAAAAATGTGTGTGAGCGTAGGGATTATAGTAGGAGCAAGAGGTTTTAGGACATGGATGGATGGGGTCAAGAGGGCAAGTGGTAGAGGGAGAAGAGGCGATCACAGCGACACAATCGTCCTCTGAGCAGTGGAAAAAAGAGTCAAGGAAGGCAGAGGAGAGTTAGGAAGAGGTGTAGGATGGGAGGAAGGAACAGAGGGGATGTTCTGGCATAATGGATTCCACCTTTTCCTTAAAATAGTCAGCAAAGTCCTGAGCGGAGATGGAGGAAGGAGAGGCAGCTGAGGGTGGTTTGAGTAGAGTATCAAAGACAGAGAACAGTCGGCGTGGGTTAGACTTGTGCATGTTGATTTGTGAAGAAAAGTAGGCTTGTTTAGCTTGCGAGAGGGCAGAGTTGAAACAGGATAGCATAAATTTGTAGTGAAGGAAGTCTGCGAGAGTGTGAGACTTCCTCCAGAGGCGTTCAGAGGAACGAGTGGAGGAACGCATGGAGATTGTCATCAAATGTGTTTGTGAACATTTTGCCCTCACCTTCTACAGTATATGCTAATTAAATATTTTTGACTATATTGATTTGCGCTCAGCCCTTCATCGACATCCAGTGCAGTGCACTGCCATTCTTCTGCTGGTTTATCCTCTAGATGGGAGAGAGCCACATTTGAAGTATAACTTTACTAACGTCACAGTAAATCCCTGCGTTAACTTTAATAAACCATTGTGAGTAGGCATTTTTAGGGGGAACACCTCTTTTGCATTTCATAAGCACAAACATCTGTTCTACTTAACTGACTGCCCTTATCGACAGTAAACATCCCATAACCTAGCGTTATTGAGCTCTAAGGATACATTTTAATGCTTAACGAGGTGTTAACTTAGGTTAGCACCTTGTTATATCAATAACAGACCTCTGTGGATTTGGGCCATCATTTTTCACACCCAAATCTCCAGACTTTAAAAACAAAAATAGCATTAAAAATAGCAAGAAGAGATCCTGTGCAGTATGTATAAAGCTTTATGCAAAAATAATAGTGATCAGTTCAGACTGTTGCTTTAACAAAGTAATACAGTCTATGTAGAAAAAAATATATGCAGTAGTTTGCATACAGTACTTTCTTCCTTTGTCAGCTGCTAATGTATTATTAAGATAATGTTTTGACAGCAAATGTATTATACACTTGGGATTTAAAGCTTTTGAAGCTGCCATTTCCTATCTGAGTAGTACTGTGGCATGTTAATGGTTGAAATGAAAAATATTATGAGATAAAATTGACTGTCATATTTGATATAGGTTTTTCAGTTTCTTAAGAACTAAATTCAAAACCTAGTTTATTAAATGCTTAGTGTTTTCATATTATCTGCAATATGCATCACAAAGCTGACATGCTCCTCTTGTCTGCTATACTAAATTGCTTTTTTTGGATTCTTATCTACTGTAGGCTTAAAATATGTAATCAATCATCTTTCTACAACAAATTGTTAATTAATAGAAATACAGTAGTAGTATAATGTTCTTTTAAACATTACTTTTTTTTTTTTGTAACTTAAATTTTATTGCATTTTTCCAAACAAGTGATACAGAATACAGTATACATTACATTCATTTTTAGTGTTAATCTCCGCTATAGACAGTACCGTATGTCAGCTTGTGAGACATATCCCGGTTTTTCGGGCCCTACTCGACCGGATTGTTTTGGGTAGACTAGCAATAAAGATAATAACATAATTCACATAGTACGATTGATTCAAATTGACAAACACAAAATCAATAAGTTGTTGTTATACAGTACTGTATATATATATATATACTGCATTACAATTCATTATAGGGGACGGCTTCACAGAGAATAGCTCGCAAGCGCCACCATGTGTATTTTGACGGCATTGCAGTATTGTAACCAGCCGGAATAAAAAGCTTAAATTCCTGCCGGAAAATAACGCAATGCACTCTGGCTGAAAAATATCAGAAACCTGAATACACCCGAGTATACCCGAATTCGCGGGACTAGCCGTGCTCGAATAAAGTGTGTCGCCAGTGTACTGCATACGGAGAGGGAAAATCGCCAATAACATGACTAATCGGTAAGCTTGCCGATTTCAAATATTCGTCGCTTACTGCATGAGGCCCTAAGTGTTTTTGTTTGTTCCTCAAATGTAAATCGGCTATCTATTGTGTGATTACCGTATTTGCACATAAAGCAGTGTTAGGCTGTCAAATACCCAGCAAATGGATAGCCCACTCGTAATTTCAACTGCCCCATTAATGCAAGAAGCGGCAGCACTGGCTCAGAACTCCCGTTTTACACATAATATTCTCCCCTCCTCCGCACCATCAGGAACTCACCAGAAAGTGAGGGAATATAAAAGCTGAGAAGCTGAGAAGCAACAAAGCAACAAAGCAACAAAGCAGCAAAGCAGCAAAGCAGCGGCTTCTCCACAGCTGAACTCTGACAAGAAGCTACACGTGAGCAGCAGCAGCAGATCAGCCTCTCACAGGCGGCTCAAACATTCTTAGAAAGGAATCATAAACAGAATATTGTTAATAAACATCTAAAAACTGGATAGGGATAGTCTACTAATTCATAAAAAAAATGATCTATAAAGGATCAGAAGGAAGGTAGAATGCTTTTTGTGTCCAAGTACAATGCCGCTTCAAGATAGCTTTGCTAATATTCTTAAACATTGGGAAATTTTGACCTTTAGTAGGACCCATTATTTTATACTATTCTACATATGCTGCCCTATTTTTCCTTTATAGAAATTGGAAGGGAACAGTAATCTAGGGATAGGGAAGGGTGGTACACAGGCGGTTTTGTCCCCCCAAAAATTGAATCCAATAGCATGTTCATGTCTTATGCTGCACCAATGGGTACTATCACAGTGTCCCTCAGTGTCCTTTTATTAAGATTTCTGCATCATATAACAGAACATGAAGTTAATATTCGACAAGCTCTGTTGGCTTCACGACCATACTATGATTTACTAATTCCCTGTATTGGCTTAGATATTTAAAGGCTAGAAGAGATCATTGACAGTTAGTCAATTAAAATTACTAACAAATTTATTAGAATGATTATGGTGGGACCGCAGGGTGGGAAGGTTCATTTTTGGGAGCTAGTATGTCATGCCTTAAGACAAATGTGCTTCATCTATTCTATGGCTTCCACACTTGAATGATCACTCCATATGTCGGCTGCCCTGTTGGGGGGCTAGACGGTTCATAGCGCCTTTGTTAAATCTTCGGAGACCTTGATGTTTGCTATCTGAAAACAGAGCTCGCTCTGCAGCTCTCATGGCTCTTCTATCGATTACCATCCGACCTGCACCCCATGTTGAGGGAGCTTGACTCGCTCATGGGCGCGCTGGCTGTCTTTGTTGTTGTTCTATTATTGATACCTGCCACCCTTCCCTTTGACTCCCGATTTCTGAACCATGGCGACGCATGCGCGCGCCGCCCAAGCCGTGCCAGATTATATATATGTTGAATGATGAAGCACCGTACAAAATGCATGGGTGAAGGGTGGGTATCGTTGCCTGTGTGGTTAACCCCTTAATACCTTTGCGGTTATACGATAAGGGTGTTTACGGGGTTAATTGATATCTGAATTGTAATTGCAATGTATGGCTTGGTTTGGCCTATGTTTGTGTGGGCAAAAGAGAAGGAGGGCTGCGTCGGACACTTCGTATTGATGAGGTCAGTAGTACTTATTTATTTGTATATTGCTAGTTAATGTTTTTAATAATGGGCAATTAATCTATATCCCGATAGGGATAATAGTTATTTTGACATTTATTGTACTGTAGGTGTTGGGGGGGATGGTGTAGTATCTGAATGTATAGGCCAGGTTTAATTTTTTTACATTCAGGGTTACTTCCGTTGGTTGCGTGGGACCTCTGGAGACCATCCCGCGGGGAATCCTCGGGTATCCTAAAGGGGAGCAGTGTGGTGGTTCCACGGGTGGATCACATTTGGGGATGATGATTGAGGTTGGTCCACTATGTGGGGGGCACCGCGGACGGAAGGTCTGCGGGCATGACGATGTGTGGTCCCACTTCTGTGGGACTGCAACATCCGAGCCGTAGGTGCGGGGATGATGATGTGTGGTCCCATTCCAGTGGGGGGCACCGCGGACCGTAGTGGCACCGTGAGTTCCCCAGACCCCCATGGAACCAACCGAGGCCCCGCAGGGGACACTGTGGTTTGACCGGGGCTCCCAGACACACTTGGGCTAACATGTGGACCTATGTGGGCTCACGGTTGCGACCCAGGAACACCTGAGCGGCCATGTGTGGCAGGATCCACCAGCACGGCCTCAGAACCTGTTGGAATGCGGCTGTTAAAACTGTAGGTCTTGGTCCAGGTGCCTGCAAGCCCCACCGGGCTAGCGTTGGGGGTACGTTATGGACCTGATGTAAAAGATAAATCTGGTATTGATGGGGGGGGGGCACAGGGGCGTGGGTTTAATTTATTTTAAAAATAGAATGCTTGTTGATTTATTGTGGGTTGATTTGTACTGTTTTATTGTGGGTACTGGAGGGGGAGGGTGGGGGGTGTTCCCCCACGGTATGTGGGTAGGCCTCATTGTGGTAGGTAGTGGGGAGGGTTGAGGGTGGTTAGGCCTCACGGGGGGTGGGTGGGGGCGGGGGTTAGAGTTGGAGGGTATGTACAGTAGGACGCTCCCGAGTGGTGGGTGAGGGCGGGTTAACCCTCCTGACTGTAGGGTTAATAACCGCTATGGTGATAAGGGGTTGAGGGACATTACTTGTATGTTTTAATTGGTGTCTGTTTTGCGACGCGGAGGGGCCATGGCCAGGATGGGGGGGGGGGGGTAACGGTTATGGGGTAGGGCGGGTGAGGGTGGTTAGCAATTGCAGGGAGGGAGATTTTTACTGGTAACAGAAACATCTCTCCCTTCAATGTTAATCTGTTTAAAGCCCCTCCCCCCTAATGTGTGTTTCTGTAAAATCCTCTATCCCTTCAATGTACTGTAATCTGTTTAACAGAAAACATTAGGGGGGAAGGGGTTTAGGCCTTTATATCTCTCTACTTCAGTGTAATATGCTTAACGCAAACATTAGGGGGAAGGGGCTTTAGGCCTTTATATCTCTCTCCTTAGTTGTAATTGCTCTTAACACCAAACCTTAGGGGGGAAGGGTTTTTTAAACAATGCTGGTTAATGTATTAAGGTTGTTTACACTTAGATAGAGTACTCCTTGGTATTGTAAGGGTTTACGTTTGTTTTTAAATGTCTTTTCTGGGGTACTTACAGTATATATTGATGTGGGTTACTTGCTTGGTTAAACACTGTAGTAGTTGACTTGTTTGGAAAGTGTTTGTACAGATTTACTGGTGGTGGAGAGAGCTTGCAAATTCATATTGTTACATTCATGCAGAAGTTAGTACGGTATATGGTGCATAGATTTAATGCTATGATCATACATATACAAGTACGGTGTAAAGGCAAGTACTGTGTGCGATTGTAATGTATGGTTATACTGATACAGTATGCTATTCATTAAATTCATTGCTCTACACAATCCGGGATTTCATTCCACCTTACCACCTTCCTACAATGATTTGTGCGGAGGCATTGTTACTGTATATTACTGTTATGCTAATGCGATGTGTGCTGCTTTTGAGACTGTCATTTATACTTTGAAAGTCTACTTGGTTGTGTAGTGTGCATTATCCTTAGGTTGTATAGGTGCCTTTAAACCCAGTAAACCTATTGTTGATTCACTTGATGCTCCCTAGTGTTTTTGAGTCACTATCTTTTCATGTTTAGGGTTGACAGGCGTGTGTCGTTCCTTGAGTGTGTCATTAGATGTTTAAGGGTAGCATGCTCTGTTTTTAAGTTGTTTTGTGAAAATCATGTACTGGTGATCATCCCTTTTTGCACTGTGTCAAATAAATAAACAAAATCTAAATTGCACCTGAGTGCTCCCATACGGGTTACTTTTTCTCTTTCACTCATAACAGTATGTAATATATATATATATATATATCAGTATATATATATATATATAGATCTAGATCTATGATGATAGATATAGTATAGAGGATATATATATAAATGAGCTGAGAGATAATAAGTATAGATGATATATAGATATATGTAGTATAGTCTAGGTAGTGAGTATATAGATATATAATACACAGGTAGGATATGTAGACGGTATATAGAGAAATCGAGAGAGAACAGAGAGAGATAGAGAGTAAGAGAGAGACAGGGTAGATGAGAGAGACAAAGGAGAGGAGAAGGACAATAAGTAGAGGGGAGACGAGGGTTTTTGGGGCGGGGGTGGGCGAGGGGTGGAGAGGAGTAGAGGTGAATGGGGGGTTGATGGGGGATAGGGGGAGTGTGGTTATTTGTGCTGTAGTAGCTGTAGTGAGGGGCTCCTCGTTGGTGGTGTGGGAAATCTAGGGGTCCCGCCTCCCCCCCGCCCGGCTGCACGCTGTATTACCCCAACCCTCCACCCCTTCCCGAGACACCCGACTGCTTGGATCTCAGTACACATTAGGTGTTAAGGGCGAGCCAGCACTGCGGCCTTGCCTGTCCCACCGTCTCGAAACTCCTTTAATGGTCTTGTGCGCTTATCATATGGTCTTTGCCTGCGCCCACTCGGTGGCTTCTGGGTAGGGCTGGAAAGGAGAGGTGCTACGGTGGGTGCGTTGGTCCGACCGTGCGTGGCGGAATGGGGGCCGGAGGGGGCTTGGGTTGCGGTGGAGGGGGGGCAGGGAGGTAGAGGGGGGAGGGAGGGCTTGGGTTGTTTTACGGTATTCTAGTTCGTGGTATTATGGTTTTTGTGTGTTGGCTTTACCGTATTTTGTTTTTTTTTTTTTCGGTGTTTTTATTAGTCTCATGTCTTATTTATTTTTTATTTAGATTTTATTAATTGTGGCGGGCTGCTGTGCGTGGAAATTTTTTTATTGGGTGTGAGGGGGGGTTGTGGCCCTTGGTGTTGAGGTTTAGAACTGCAGCAAGCAGCACAGAATAAATATAAATAAAAAATGACCAATAATACATTTGAAATACATTTTATTGATAGTGACAGTGCCAGGGGGGTCTCCGGGAGGTGAAGCGCACCGGTTTGCAGGCTGGGGACCCCGTGCCCCCCGAGATAAGGACACCCTTAGGGTGGTGCCGGTATCCCTCTGCTTGCTTGGTTACAGGCGCGATCACGTGATCGGGGACCTTTGAAACGCAGCAGCACTCAGACTAGAAACACAGGCCAGACAGATGTAAAACACCACACACAATAGGGGGAGTTTTTGTACATAGTTGCAGGGAACGCTTAACGCAACACAATAGGGGGATAGGGGGAGGGTTTACATAGATTAGAGAGAAGGCGGGCCGTTTAAAAGCGGAGAATAGGGGAGCGGTGTGTTTTACAAGATTTTATTTGATTTATTTAGATTTATTGATTAATTGTCGGGGCTGTGTGCGTGAAAATTTTTTTAGGTGGGGGTGAGGGGGGTGTTTGGCCCTTGGTGTGAGTTTACGACTTGCGCAGCAGCCAGCACAATGAATAATAGAAATAAATAAATACCCAATGGACAATCAATAACATTTTGAAATAATTTTTATTGATAGTGTACATGGGCAGGGGGTCTCCGGAGCTGAAGCGCACAGGTTTCAGGTCTGGGGACCCCGTGCCCCCCGAGATACAGGCCCCTTTAGGGAGGTGCCGGTATCCCTCTGCCTGCTTGGTTACAGCTCGATAACGTGATCGGGACTTTAAACGCAGAGCACTCAGCCCACCGAAACACAGGCCAGACAGATTTTAAAAACACACACAATAGGGGGAGGTTTTTTTACATAGCTTGCAGGAAGCTTTAACGCACACCACAATAGGGGATAGGGGGAGTTTTTTTACATAGATTAGAGAGAAGGCAGGGCGTTTTAAAGCGAGAATAGGTGGAGGGGGTTTTAAATAGATTTTATTTATTTATTTAGATTTATGTATAATGTGGGGCTGCTGTGCGTGATATTTTTCTTATGGGGGTGAGGGGGGTGGTGGCCATTGGTGTGAGTTTACGACTTGCAGCAGCAAGCACATGATAAAAAATATAAATAAAATAAATAAATAAATGACAATAAATACATTTGAAATACATTTTTATTGATAGTGTACATGTGCAGGAGGGTTCCGGAGCCTGAAGCGCACAGGTCAGGTCTGGGGACCCCGTGCCCCCCGAGATACAGGCCCCTTTAGGGGGTGCCGGTATCCCTCTTGCTCTGCTTGGTTTACAGGCCGCGATCACGTGATCGGACCTTTTTTTAAACAAGCAGAGGGCTACCGGCAGCACCTAAAAGGGGCCTGTAATCTCGGGGGGGCACGGGGTCCCCAGACACTAAAACCACGCGGTTCAGCTCCGGAGACCCCCTGCACAATCTACACTATCAAATAAAAAGTATTCAAATGTATTTATTGACATTTGTTTTTTTTTTTTGGCGGATGCTGTTGTGTGTGTATTTTTTTATTGTGGGTAGAGGCGGAGGGGGGGGAATGGGGTATCGCCCCAACAGATGGTTGGGAGGGCTTGCGGGGGGGGGGGGGGTAGGGGGAGGGCTAACCCCCTCATGACCGTAGCGGTATTACACTGCTACGATCGTGAAGGGGTTAAGTGCACCCGCAACCCCCCCCACCCTCGCAAGCCTAAAAACACACCAAGGGCCAAATTACCCCCCTCACCCATCCCCACGACACACAATAAAGCGGCACGGGTGGGTTAACCCTTTATGCTTAGCGGCCCGAACGCTATGGTAATGAGCACAGCATTTCCGTATTTTTAATCAATATTGATCAGGAGCAGGGGGGGGGGTTCCTGAGCCTAATCATTAATTTCTGGCTCAGCGGAACCCCTGCTCACTTTACAATATTATTAAAAATAATGCTTCTTTACATAGCGCATAGACGCTAAGGTAAAGAACGAGTGTTTATTTATACTGTATATTGTATGGGTTTTATTGATGTGAACATGTGCAGAGGGTCTCCAGAGCAGGAAGCGCAAGGTTTCAGGTCTGGGGACCCCGTGCCCCCGAGATACAGGCCCCTTTACGGGGGTGACGGTTATACCATCTGCTCTGCTTGGTTTACAGGCCGCGGTCACGTGATCGGGGCTTTTAACGCAGAGCTGGATTACGGCACCCTAAAGGGGCCTGTATCTCGGGGGGCACGGGGTCCCAGACTAAAACCAAACGCTGGTTCAGCTCCGGAGACCACCTGCACATCTACAACTATCATAAAAAAGTATTTCAAATAATTTAATGTGTGGTGTTTGCGCAGAGAGAGAGCAGCGGATCTCTCCTCTCTGCGCAAAACACATCTGCCCCCGCCGCCCATACAGTCGTATCATTATGTATGTGCATTAACAGTACAGTACAGTACTGTACAGTACTGTATGTAGGCTTAAGGGGTTGTTGTTATACGTACTGATATATAATCATATCTACTGCATACAATTCATTATAGGGACGGCTTCACAGAGAATAGCTCGCAAGCGCCACCTGTGTTATTTTGACGGCATGCAGTATTGTAACCAGCCGGAATAAAAAGCTTAAATTCCTGCCGGAAAATACGCAATGCACTCTGGTGCGAAAAATATCAGAAACCTGAATTACACCGACAGTATACCCAGAATTGCGGACAGCCGTGTCGAATAAAGTGTGTCGCCAGTGTACAAATAACATGCACACATGGCATTGGACAAACAGGGGTAAACGGGGCGAGACAAGGAGGAGAGAAAGGGGTGGTAAAAGAACGCCCAAATCACAAGAGTGTCTGATATCTGCGGCCAGGGCAGGGACAACTGCATGCCAGTCTTCAGAAAGTAACCACTTTCCTCTTCACTCTACAAACGATAAGAGACAGCGCGGGCTCCCATTACATCATTCGTATAAAATATTTTAATAAAATTGATGCTAGATTACGGACACTGCACATGAAAAAATCGAAAAAAGCAGTAAAGCTGAATACTCAAAGATTTCACAGTCTTCCTCCGTCTAGTACGGCAGCTCTGTGTATAAGGGCCGATGGCCTCCGCCAGGACACAGGAGTGTGCACGAGGCATCATTCTTTCATGGATGAAGTGTCTCGATAGTGTGTGCGGGGGAGAATGCGTGTTTTGAGTTCATCGTTAACAGGCGGCCAGAGTAGAGAGAGTTTTGGGGTATGATCGCCAGCACTTTCAATGAGGAATGTATAGATAATTGTCCACAAATAGGTCTTTTGCCCTACGAGTTTCGTCGCAGAATGCAACCTTCTTCAGGGGAACCCTCATTGAGAGTGCTGCTATATATAGATATGAGAAATAATATATGAATAAGGAGAATATATCTATAGATTTGTAGATATATATCGTATCGATATATATATAGATATAGGTATATAATATATAAGATATTAATAAGAATATATATATATATATGTTTCATCTATGTTCATAAAATGTGACTATTGCACCATGAACTCATGTGTGTGTGGGGGGGGGGGGGAGCTTGTTTTCAGAATATATCATATGCAAACTTAGTGCCTATGCTTAGATTTTTTAGACTTTTTAGAAAATGCCGAAATTTAGATATGGAATGGGACTGCAAGATGGATAACCGAATAAATAAAGATAAATAAATGATTTATCAGATCAAATACCTTATATCAGAATATATAACTAAAAAAAGATTGTGCATGGACCAAGATCCCAGTCTGAGTTTAACCCAAACGGCACTCTTGTCTTTATAGCGAATATCCAGAATAATCTGCGGCGATCTAAGGCATTGACGCTATTTCCGCCTCTGCTCGACTGTGGTACCTGTTCAATTCCTGAAAGTAAAATGGCCCTAAACCTCCAGAGCTACTGCAAGAGAAATGATTTGACACCGGATGCGTCAAATCACCCCTCTCTATAAGTCGCACATGTTCCATGATTCATACTTTGAGAGCTCTAAAAGTGTGACCTACATATTTTTTTCCACAGCGACAGGTCAGCAGAGAGACCACAAAACGTGTATTACAATTAATAAACGTTCTGGCCCCATACTGCCGACCTGTCGCTATGGATGAAAAACCAGGCCCAACATTCATGTATTTACAAATCTTACAATTCGAGCATGTAAAGCTTCCTCCTGGCAGTGATGTACATGTGCCATACTCTCTGACTGGAATAAACTAGGTGAGACAAAGTTGGAAATAGTCTTAGCTTTTTGGATATTCCTGGTTGTGCTCTGCCATTTCTTTTTTCTATTGCATCTTTATACAGCGATGTAGAGTAATTTCCAAGAACATATTAAGATGTTTGAATCTCCAAAATTTCAGGAAAACTGTTGTTGACTAAAACCTTTATGCTAACCCATCATGTTATAAATTCCAGAAAATTGTTAAGATTTTTGAATTACAAATATATTTGTAAGGCAAAATGTAAAAAAAAAGTTATTTTTTACCTGTTTTCTGTAAAAAAAATAAAAAAATGGAAATAACGTAATTTAAAGTAAAAATAAACACCTGCTCCTCATCCCTCGCCCTCTTAGAGATCTAGGAGAAGAGAGGGGGAGGAGGGATTTTTAATGCATGGTTGAGGAAATTATATGAAGTGGAAGAATTTGGATTTAATGGTATTCTGGACCCAGGCTCATATGTAGCATGTGAGTAAGTCCATGTAGCTTAACTCGTCCCCTTTTAAAGCACACAAAGTCCTTCTATTTTCTTAAACTTTATTGAGTGGAGTTAACGGAAATATAAAAGTTCTTACTGTATGTGTGGATTGTGCTGGCAGATTTCTCTTGTCAGGAGAATAACCTATAAGAGGAAGGTGTTCTGCTATGGGGAGTGCTTCTCTGAGGGGAAGGTAAAAAGGATTTCCTTTTCTGAGGGAGCAGTGGAAGTCTACTCACTTTGGCTGTTTGTTGGAAAAGAAGGAGCACACTTTCCTGTCAGACAGGAACAGGCTAAGGGGCATAGCAATATGCAGATAAAGCAGGGGGAGAGGACAAAACCAATCTCAAACTGTGAGCATTGGGAGGTTGTAAAAGGGGATTATTTGTAACAACTATGTTGCAATATACACAGCTCTGGCTGCTTCCGAGCAGGGAAAAACATGTAACTTTAGCTGGGGAGGGCTGGCAGACTGAGAGCAGGAAAAATAAAGAGAAATAAACAATCCTGTTCCAGGACAGTCTTAGTATTGTAACACATAATTTTCCCTTGTATTTGAATTCTCTCCCACGTGGGGTTTGCCCAGATGCTTCATTAGCAAGTATATAAAATAGGTGAGGGGGCGATGAAATGAGTCAGGATAAGTCCAACTGCCCCTCACCACCACACATCAGAAGAGGTAGCGAATGGGTGGGTATTATAGAAGGAAACCTATCCATGGGCACAGTTTAAATAGAAACAAGATCAACACAGGTAGACGGAAGTGTAAAGAGGAAATGGAAAGGATTAGAAAAAGAAGTAACAAAAACCTTTGGGCAATGTGTATCAATGCTTGTATTTTTTTAAATAAAATCCCAGAACTAATTGCAATAATGACAAGTGACGACTTTGATTTGGTGGCAGTTGCTGAGACATGGTACAATGAAAATCAGGACTGAGAAATAGCTATAACTGGTTACACTTGCAAATGGCATGTCTCAAGCAATTGGTGAGAGAGTACTTGCAATTAAGTAATCCTAGACTTAATACTTACATATGGGGATAAAGTATCTGACGTACATGTGGGTGAGAGTGTGGGTTCCAGTGATCATCAATTAGTGTGTTCAAGTATAAAGACAGAGGCTGACTCATACAACAGAAAAAACTAAAAATGTGGATTATAGCTGGCTTTCAGATATGGGACATTATTAAAGGAATAATGTGGTATGGTGGAGATATTTGAGTGGAGTTCAAGAGCAGTTAGAAAAACGAAAACATGTGTAGCAGCGTATACCTCCTGGCCTCTGAGGGCGCTTGTGTAACTCAAGAACATTGCTGTAGAGTGAATGTGGTGGCCATCTTGGGAGTGGCATGCTTTACCGAACTGGATATGAACTATGACCTAGGAAGCAGTCAGTGCTGGCTGGGTTGTGAACCAAGCAGGCTGTCCTGGGAGCCAGTAAGGTCTCCCAGGAGTAGGATAGCTTTACCCCTAGGCCCCAGATGGGACCTGAGTCACTGCAGCTTTTGGGTTGTAGCTAGGGAACATCATTTAGTAGGGCTCCGGTTGCGACGCTGAAGCATGCTGAAGTGGAGATTTCCTTTCTCCTTAAAAGACCACGTGTGTTGCGGTCTGGTGTTAGGAGTGAGGGGAGTGCAGTCGGAAGGCCTTACACCATGGGACAAGGCATTTGTCTCAAGAAAGAGTCAGACCACCGTTGCACACGCTACAGTAAAGGTACCCAACAGCGCTTCAGTACTAATGGGGTAGTGCTACCTCCAACACTGTGGGGTGGGTAGCGGGGCAGAGTGGGTTAACCCCTTAATTACTATAGGCCAAATGTACTAAATGTAGGCCATGTTTTAATTTTTTCAATACAGGATTGGTACCGTAGGGCTGCGGGGACCCAAGGAGACCACCTAAGGACCCCCAGATGCCCATGGGTACCACTCGAGGACACCTGGATGCCCAAGGGTACCACCTGCAGACAAATGGGGGACAGCTGTGTGGAAGAACCGGGGGCCCCACAGCTGTCCACGGACCAGCAGGGACCACCCGTGGACCCCATTGGGAGGGAATAGAAGGGGGAGGGGGAGGGGAGGGAGGGAGAGGGGAGGGAGGGGGGAGGGGTGGGAGGGGAAGAGGGAAGGAAGAATGGAAATGGGGTGATGGGAGGCAGGAATAGGCCCAGGGAAGATCTAAATAGGAGTGGATGATATTAATAATGAATGTTTTAAATAACATAAGTATATAAAAAGGGCAAAGGGATCTAAAGCGGTCGCCCCCCAGAGCAGAAGGAGAAATGTATTCAAGACCCATAATAGTCATGGATTTGGGGTCCTGATTATGTGCTCTCTTAAAATGTTGTTGGATATTATGGGTATTAGTACCATTAATGACATTTCTCCTATGCTTTAGGAAGCGAGTACTGAGTGGGCGTGTGGTGCGACCAACGTATTGTTGGTCGCAACCAGACTGAATACGATATACTACATAAGAGCTCAAACTATTTATATGGCTCCTAATCTGATATGAGGTACCCCTACTGAAGGAACAGAATTGAGACCTGGCCACCAAATGTTTGCAGGTGATGCAGCGACCTCTTCTGCACCCCTGTGATTACCAACTTGGCTCACAGGGGCCAATGCTGCAGGTGAATCACCCGACCTCACTTTACTGGGAGCTATTATACTTTTAATATTCCTGGCCTTTTTATAAATTATGGAAGCTTTCTCTGGAAGGAAAGGTCCTAGATGAGGGTCACACTTGAGGACACTCCAATGATAATTCAAGATACTATGAATATGTCTATATGATTGATTATAAGTTGTTATAAACCTCAAAGTTGAGGAACCAATACAGCATCACTCGGAGTATCATAACTCAAGCGTGATCCTCTATTAGATTTGGATTTATTTAGTAGGACAAACTTATCCAGAGCTCTTACTTTACTGAAGGAGTCAGAAATTAGCTTCTTATCATAGCCTTTGGCCATTAATTTTTCACTCAGAGTGTCCAACTGACAAAGAAAATTGCTTTCTCTAGTGCAGTTTCTTTTGAGACGATGAAACTGTCCTAATGGGATATTCTTAAGCCCTGTTTATGGTGATTACTGGATGCATGAACATAATTGTCTTAAAATGAGTGGTGGTAGTGATTTGTAAGTCTGGGTCTGAGACTAGGACAAGGTCCAAAAAGACTATAGATACAGCATTAATATTAAAAGTGAATTTGAGTCCTAGATGATTATTGTCAAAAAAACTTGAAATTTTAGATAGAGCTGCCTCCTCACCATCCCAAATCATAATAATGTCATCTATGAAACAGCCATAGTACACGAGGCCCGCCCCGAGCATCGCATGTTGCCACACGGATCTCTCCTCCTAATATCTCATAAAGAGATTGGCATAGCTAGGGACGAGCCTCGTGCCCATGGCCGTTTCACAGATCTGTAAATAATAGGAATCAAACAAAAAATAATTGTGAGTCAAAATGAAAAAAGTGCTATCCAAGATAAAATTCTTGTGTATACCAGGAATGGATAAATCTGTGTCAAGCCAGTACTTAATGTCACGGTGGAACAGAACTTATCAACACAAAATCACTGGGAACTGATTGGAGGAAGACAGCGATAAAATAAACCTGTAAGTTTATTTCTTTTCAGAATAACACACACAGTAAAACAAATAACATGGGATAAAAACACTTACAAGATGGGCGAAATATCCCGACGCAGGGATAGCAGTTCACCCGTGAATTCAGGACAGCATGAACAGCACAGGGATGAGGCTGCAAGCACCTTTTAAAGCTAAAGGAATCTGGTTTTTAATATGAGCCTCATCGGATTGGCAATGAATTATCTTCCTCCTATCAAAACCTGCCAGGTAACGTGGGAAATGGTCATCAGGCCAGCCCAGGTAACTCTGAGCATGCTCAGTGAGCAGCTTGATAGCACTGCTTAGTAAAAAGGGCCCAGAATATCTGTAGTCCGAAAGTCTGGTTAAAGTGTCAGTGGACTATCAAAGCTTTGTCTCCGGGTGTCACCTTTGACAAGTGAAATGGTTATCACCTAGTTGTGAGACCCGGTCTGCATATTCAATGGGCTGAGTCATAGCCCCTTTGATCAGCATATTGCCTCACCTCTGGTGTTACTTATCCACAGGGGTCGGGAAGTGTAGGACATCACAAAAGGACTTTAAGTGTTCTCCCCTTGCATACACTTAACCCATCAAAGCTCCATTTATTATAACATAGCAAAAAGTATTACAGGTTCTAAATTATACCTTCTATTGGGAGAAATATGTTATAAATATATGTGCAGCTTTTCCGATATGTGTACTGGCTTACCTCCAAAAATTAGGCTGCTAGCTTATTGCAAACCCAAGATACATTTTATGCTTCTGACATCATAGGGAATACCTTACATTACACAGCCTTCTAGTAACGCTTACAAGGAATCCATGTTAACCTATGGCGCCATTGACTTCAATGGGAAAGCGTCACCTATTGAAGTAAAAAAATGCCCTCATGCAGGTCATTTAAAAAAACCCATAGACATCCATGGGCTGCAGGTTTTAACCCCTGAGACATAGGGTAGCTGCATTTTTGACGCTGCAAACCGGGGCAGAAAATGTAAGGGCAGGGAACACAGGATCATACAGTACACACAATACAGTTAACCCTATCCCTCCCAAGATGATTTAGGGGACACACCATTTAAAACGCATTGCAGCTGGGAAATTCAGCTGCAATCTGGGACAAATACAGATGGTGAAGGAGAATGTAAGTTATTACACACAGTTTACACATTAACCCCTTCAGTCCCAACACTATTTAGGGGCTCGATCGTCACACTTAATGGCTTCAATCCCCCTGAAGTGATCAATACAGGTGTAAAGGGAGGCCAGATCACATGTGGCCCAAAGGTATGTGGACTTCCATTTCATTGAGAGATGGAGTCAACGACGTGGAGCGTATCCCTAATATGTGACCTGAGCTTAGCTACAAAGGGTTGAAGATAATAACCGACATACTGGGCTAGGCCCGACGTCATCGACTCCACCCGGAAATAATGGGCCTACCAGGGTGATTAAGCAAAGACTTATGCACTTTGGGCAAATGATACAGTATAGGAGTGCGTGGGTGTGAAATATACAAAAAAATTATTTTCGTTTTTAGAAATAATAGCATCCTGTTGTGCTTGAGTGACAAGTTCCTTCATCAATATCTGATAACAGTCAACAGGATCAGCCGGCAGGACAAGTTAGGAGGCAGAGTCACCCAGGAGTCTGCGTGCCTCTAGGAGATACGCAGATTTGTCCTGGATGACTATGCCCCCCTTGTTGGCTTGTTTAATGACAATATCACAATTGTCCTTAAGGACATTCAATGCGGCCAGTTCACCTCTAGAAAGATTTTGATTAAACCTAAATGGTTTAGAACCCAGTGACTAGGAAAGGAAAGAAAAGTGACCTGGGTTTGAAGGGGGAATGCATGATTTTCAAATCCTCCTCCAAATCCAGATCAAATGGACTAGTGGGATGAATAGATAATTCAAAATTGTCAATCGGTTCTTGCGACAACCCTGATGATCCTCTAGACTCCCTCAGTAAAACAGTGAGCGCTTCAATACAGATATCCTCTTGTAATTAGCTTGTTTCTTATTTGTTTCCTGGATATTAAAGTATCTCTTTAGGAGCTTTCGTAATCCTTAGTCCTTTTGGGATAATTGTTCTATCTACATAGTCCTGCAAGGAATATGAATCCCACCAGTGACGCATCTCCTCGTTTTGAAAAAGTTGTTTTTTTATATCTACATTGCTATCAACCGCCTTAACTCAACCGCTATCAACTCTACTTATAATTGTGAAAAGTGTAATAAACTTAAGGCTGTTACTTTAGGGTTAAAGGGACAAAGACAAAAAAAGAAAACATATAAAGTAGCGCCAACGTGATAAATTATGTAAACATAATCAATTTAGGATAATAACAGTGAAGTGAATGTGATAAAAATAGTGAAAAAATATTAGAAATGTTATTAATAACACACAAAACTCAATCTTTGAGTTGACGTGGACGTCACCACGTTGACGTCACCGTGATGTTCACAGTGTTTGTGTATATAGATGTTAATAAAATTGTATTATTGTTTTTCTTGAAGTATCTCTGGGAGTTGCATTACCTTTGGTGACCTTTCAATTAGTATTTGCACTTTGAGACCATTAAGTCCTCACTCCTTACATACCACATACTGAATGAGCGCAACACGTATGAATCTTTTTGTGGCCCTTTGGGGACAGATATATGTAAATTGCCTAATCACCTTTCCCTACGCGTCTCAGTTTACTTCCCTTTACACCTTATTCAGATATTTAGGTTGAGCCGTAGGACACCTTGTTTATATATATTTACCAAACCTCAAGAAGGAAATATCTGACAATCTACACTACAGTACATGCATTTCTGCTAATTATTCTACTTCGTTTATTACTAAAACTATGTTCAGTAACTAAATGAAGTGGAACCAATAATAATTAAATCATAATTTACTTCATATGTGTATTTTACTTTAAAATGCCAAGGGAGGCATTACAACCTCAAGGCTCCCTAAAACATATGGGAAGCTTTAATATACAAACAATAGTATAATAGTATAATATTACATGATGTTGTTATGGTTGGCTAAATTACACACGTACATAGCACTTCAAGGGTTGCATTGCATTAAAGTGAGAAGGTTACAATAGTAACTAACTGCACACAAAAAACTGTGTGTGATTGTTCAAAGGGACCAAATCAAACTCAAGAATGCTGGTTAATTTAAACTGCAGAAATAATAAACAAGAATCTTAAGATAAGTAATTTTCCAAACGCTAGAGTGGACTGAATAAACAGTTTTAAATAAAATAAAATAAAGTTATCATGTTTATAATCTAAAAATAGTACTGGCACAGATATAACATGCATAAATAATATAGGATACTATTCAAAAAGAGACGTACACTTTCCTTGGTGACTGTTATGCATGAATTAAATGGATAACTAGTGATAAAAAATAATGCAAGGTTTCAGGACAACCAAGGTCCCTTCTTTACGTATATTTTTTTTTATATAAAATAAGCTGAAATGGAATGATATATTTATACAAGGCTCACATCGTAGTAAAACTGGATGTACAGATGTAAATTAGTGTGGCACAAAAAGTGGCACAGCAATGCGAAAAAGGAAAATGTAAATGGGTCTAGAATTACAATGGCGGTATGAGGCGTCTTGGACAAAGGCACAGCAATGCAAAAATGAAGGGAAATGTAGTTGGGCAAGAAATTAGAGGGAAGTTGTGAGGCGTATGGGCTATGAGAGCAGGAAGTACATACAGTGTTAGTGCAGCACATTTGCAATAAAATAAAAATATATATAATGATATAAATAATGTATATAGCATAATGAGACATACATCCTATGTATTCTGTCTGTAGTTATTGTCTCAAAATTCTACGTGAGTTTATATCCCCATGTTTTTCTTTACCACTGTGTTCTGGAATGTCCCTTGATAATGGTAACTTTCATGTCCTTGATATTATGATTGGGGCTACAGAAGCATTGCCCTACAGGTGTATCTGTTATTTTCTGATTGATGGTGTTGCAATGCATGTTCATTCTTTTTCTTACTGTTTGTCCTGTTTCGCCTTGTAAAATCCACCACAAGGGCATTGTGTACATGTTATGAGGTAAATGTTGGATGGGGCACAATTAAAGCACTCTAGAATTGTATACTGATTTGTGTGCGGTATGGGTATCATGACTAGTTAAAATGTGTGCATGGATCTTACTTTTTTCTTTTTTTTTTTGCGTTGACAGGAAAATGTGCTGCTATCTATGGGCTGGGACAAGGAGATCCTCACAATCAGTTGTTTCAAACTGGGCAGTTGCCTATCGGAGAGCAAGGAAATATTACTTCTATCTATCATCCATATAGAGGATCTTTAGTTTTTTTGTGTTTGGCTTCCATTTGGGGTTTGTACTGTAGGGGACTACAAATAATGTTACCCAGTTTTCTTCCTGTTTCTCTTTGTATTCTAGAAGGTTTTTTTCTGGGTATTCTGATTGCTCTATGTATTTGGCTTTCTGTAATTCTGGGGCTGTAACCTTGATTTATCATGGTCCTCCTGAGCGCATCAAGCTTCTAGTACCTGTCTGTAATATCTCAGCAAAAGCGGATGTGCCTTATGGCTTGGCTATAAATAATAGTGTGTCTGGGGTTGAAACAGTTATATATGTTATTCGCTCTATGGTTTTGTGGTATAGGGATGTCTGTATTTTCTTGTCCCACGGTATATGTGTGTTGCAGTCTCTTTTCTCCCAATTTAAGGCCGGAAACACTGTATAAAGTTTAACAGCAGGGGTTTATTTACAGAGATTAAATCATATACCAGGCCCACCACCCCTTAAAATCAAAACAACACATAAAAAGAACTCCTATTCCCTTTAGGGAAAACTAACTACACCAGGCCTGCACAACTCCAGTCCTCGAGGGCTGCAAACAGGCCAAGTTTTCAGGATATCCCTACTTCAGCACAGCTGGCTCAATTAGTGGCTCAGTCATACTGAGCCACTGATTGAGCCAGCTGTGCTGAAGAAGGTATATCCTGAAAACCTGGCCTGTTTGTGGCCCTTGAGGACTGGATTTGTGCAGGCCTGACCAACACCATAGCTTTCTCCCTCACTAACTGCATGGCCAGCTAAGCTAGATCCCAAGCCAAAATATGCCCTGGCATATGCAACCATGTAACACAGTCTCTGCATACAACAATTAAGTGTTTTTGCTTATCTGTCAGTCCTTTGGAGCAAATGTCCCTGTTTAGCATGGTCTCTCCTCCTTACTTCCTAGGGGAACTCAGCCAAACTTGAGCCCAGAGAAACTCCTCTGTCGGTCCTCTGTAACCAGCTTCCACAGCTGGGGAGCACTTCTACCCCCTCACCCCCCTTCTCTGGGGAAAACAGTCTCTCTGCATAGCAGCTTCAGTCTGTGTTTTAAACAACTTCCTTTTTCACTCAAGGAGTCTGATTAACTCCATTAGCTAGCAGCTGTTGCTGGCTTCTCTTTGAGGAATTAACTTTCTGTGGACTGGAAAGCACACTTACTGCACTGTTCCAGCCCCTAGAGGACAGTGATGGTATCACAATATATATATGTGTGTAACCCCCTTTCCCTATGCCAATGGGAAACCGCTGGCAATTACACATGCTGCTTTTACCTGTGAGGCACACATGAGGCCAAAGCATCTGCTTCTGGGGAGCCTGGGGTACAATATCTCGCGGTGCAGCGCCTCCACCTATGAGGATTCCAACGTAAGTGGGATGACTTCTCATAGGACACAATAATTACTATACAACCTGGTATAATATAACTGCTTTACTGTATTACAGTATAACAATATATCACATCAATACAAAACAATGCATTAACATTAATGGTGGTCCCCCCAAAGTACGGAAGGTACTGTGATGCCAATACCCCTGGTGTCCTGTCCCATTAAGTCCCACCCAAATGTGAGGTAGAGTTACCACCTGTGGATGTAGGTGCATGTTGAGTACTTGCCTGGATACTCCAGTACCCAGGTGCTGCTTGTCGCGATGGGTTGGAGCGGGTCTGTGAAAGGTTGCGTCCCAGCCTTTGTTTAAAGAAGCAGCTGCATCAGACCCTGGGAAGAATGGAATAGGCTTTTGCTGTTCTCTGAACCTTCTTTTTATTCGTTATTCCACATTCAGGTGTACAACAACCAGTTCCCCCAGCGTGATGTCTCCATACAGAGAGTAGCCAGCAATATCTGCATTACAAAGTTTGCATCCTTTCACTAAGTTCCACAGACATCCTCATATCACATAGCAGCAACAAGGAGTGCAGAAAAAACCAACCTCATATCACACAGCAGCAACAAGGAGTGACATTCCTTCTCAGCCGTGGCATATCTGGTTTTTCTTGGATATAGCTTACGGCTTATATACAAAACAGGGTGTTCCACCCCTTCAACTTCATGGCTAAGTACTGCCCCTAGCCCCACCTCTGAAGCATCACAGTGTACAATAAATGGTAACTTGAAGTCTGGACTTTTCAACACTGGTTCACTGCATAAAATATCCTTCAACTGGTTAAATGCAGCATTACACTCTGGAGTCCAGGTCACCAAATTTTGTTCCTTATTTTTGGTTAAATTAGTCAGCGAGATACGCTGCCACAAACTGTTCCCTCCCTACTAACAACCTATTCATCATTCTTTGAAAGGTCGCTGGGGCCCCATGCAAACCGAAGGGCATGGTTACAAATTGATAGAGCCCCTTGTTGGTGGCAAATGCTGTCCTGGGCCTATCTGACTCTTCCACCAGAATCTGCCAATAGCCTTTTGTAAGGTCCAAAGTGCTGATATAATGTGCCTTACCCACTAAATCCAAAAGCTCATCAATGCGGGTGATAGGGTAGGCATAAAAACGGGCCACCTCATTTAACTTTCGAAAATCTACACAGAATCGTACTGTTCCATCCTTTTTAGGTACCAACACTATTGGGGAACACCTTTCGGAGGTAGAAACCTCAATAACCCCCATTTCCAACATTTGGTGCACTTCTTCTTCCACAATCTTTTTCTGCCTCTCAGGGATACGACAGGGACGGGTATGGATAGGTCTTGCATTCCCAGTCTCTATCCTATGAACTGCTTGTGTAGTGCGTCCTGGCCTTTTCATAAATACATGTGCATACCGAGTAACTAGTTTCTCTAACATATCCCTTTGCTTTGTTGAAACTTCCTCCCCAGACTTTACTGCGTCTTCCTTACTTTCCAACTGCAATCTCTGATATGCCTCACCTGCCATATCAGGTTCACACTCTCTCAAGACCATCAAAGACAATTTTTCTCTCTCTTTCCAACCTTATAACAAATTAACATGGTATAGAGACTGGTCCCTTCTTCCTGGTATGCTTACTTGGTAGTTCACAGACCCCTTTCTTTCCACAATGGTATATAGACCTTGCCATCTAGCTACCTGTTTATTCTCTCTATCGGGCAACAACAGGAGCACTTTATACCCAGGAAGGAATACCCTATCTCTGGACTTTTTGTCATACCACACTTTCTGGTGTTGTTGAGCCTCCCTCAAATTTTCATTAGCCAGATCCTGCATCCGGTAATCCTTATCCATCTGGGTAATATATCCTACTACATTATCCCTCAAAGGATCCCGCTGCACCCAGGAATCTTTGATTAATGCTAGCAGACTCCGGGGTTGTCTTCCATAAAGTAGCTCAAACGGGGAAAATCCTGTTGAGGCTTGTGGTACTTCTCTGTATGAGAACAATAAATAAGGCAACCACTGGTCCCATTTGTTAGGCTGCTCACCTACCACCTTTCTAATCATCCATTTTAGTGTCCCGTTTATCCTCTCTACTAAACCATCAGTTTGGGGATGATATGGGGATGTACGTAGGGTCTGGATTCCCAACAATTGATACACCTCTTTCATTAAATTTGACATGAAATTTAATCCCTGATCCGTGAGAACTTCACGAGGGATTCCTACCCTTGCAAATACTTGAATAAGAGCATTCGCTACATTCTTAGCAGTAACACTGGGCAAGGGAATTGCTTCTGGATTCCTGGTGGCGTAATCACATAGTACCAGTATATACTGATTACCTTTAGAACTTTTTTGTAAAGGACCCACCACATCCATGGCGACCCGGTCAAAAGCTTCCCCAACTACCGGTCTTGGGATCAATTTCCCCCGATCCATGAGGTTTACTGGGGCCACCTGTTGGCATATAGGGCAAGAGGCACAATATTCTCCCACATCCTTATGTACTTTAGGCCAAAAGAAATCCATTAATATTCTATATAAGGTCTTGTCTCTGCCCATATGACCCCCCATGGGAACATCATGTGCCAACCAAAGGATCTCCTTCTGAAATACTTTTGGCACCATGACCTGCTCCACCTGAAAAGAAGACTGAGGATCCTTGCAGACCCTGGTTAATACACCCTGCCGTAATACATATGATGGTGTAGGCCCAAACTCGCTCATCTCTTCAGTCTGGGATACCACCTGCTGAAAAAATGGGTTTAGTGAGCTGTCCTGCTGTTGCGCCTCTACAATATCCTTGCCCCACACATTATTGACCTCATCCAAGTCCTGCACCCCTAATTCTCTAGGACCGAGTGCTTTGTCCTTTCTTTTTTGCCTAGCGGATTTCCTGTCTCTCCCCTCTTCACCAAAGATCTCTGGGTGAAAGGGAAAAAGTCCCTCCAAAGAAGTTTTCAAAGACATGTCCTTCTCCTTTTCAGCCTGCTTCTTCGCTTGGGCCCTTGTGGTAACTGCTGAACAGTTTGTCAATAGTCCTAACAGACCTGGAAAGTCCCGCCCCAGAATCACCATGTAGGGCATATTTTCTACTACCCCTGCCTGTACTACATGTGTAACTATACCCACGGTGATAGGCAGCGGAATGATTGGACACCGCTTATAATGTCCATGGACACATTGTATGTTCAGAGAGCCCAATGGTATCCCTTTAGAAAAGTGTCCTTTCCTTACCAAAGTACTTTCACTCCCAGTGTCTTTGCGGTCCTTCACCATTTTCCCTCCAATAGTCACTTCCTTAATGAACCCACCAACATTGGTGATCATAGTACTTGGCCCATTCGTCCCTTGTCGGCAATATCTGGCTATGTGTCCCGGTTTCTTACAGAGATGGCATATTCGTGTATCCAGTATATGTGAGCTCCGACCTGCCCCCTGTCTAAATGAAGATTCCCGTACTGGTGCATGTTATGAGGGGGGAGGAGATCTTACCACTGGTCTTCTCTCACGTTCCTTATGAGCTGCCAAATAGTCCTCAGCCAGAACTATATCTTTATCCCCAGTTTTGGGTCGATGTTCCTGCACCCACAGTCGCGCACCTTGTGGCAGAATTTCCAGGAACTGCTCAAGGACAAATAGCTCCAAAATTTCCTCTCTTGTCTTCTCGGTCGGCCCAATCCACTTATTCACAAGATCCATCAATTTGGCATAAGTCTCCCGGGGTCCTTCTGAATGAACCTCTTCTCCCTCTACCTCTTGCCCTCTTGACCCCATTCCCTCCCATCTCCTAAAACCTCTTGCTCCTACTATAATCCCTACGCTCACACACATTTTTAACTCCTCCCTCTGCTCTGGAACCTTTCCATCCTCCTTCAAACATGCAACAGTCATACCATTACTGAAAAACAGCAAGCTTGACCCTACCTGTCTTTCTAACTATCGACCTGTCTCCCTCCTGCCTTTTGCCTCTAAACTCCTTGAACGTCTTGTATTCTCTCGCTTGCTCCATTTTCGCAACACCTATTCTCTCCTAGACCCTCTACAATCTGGCTTCCGCACTGCTCACTGCACGGAAACAGCCCTCACTAAAATAACTGACGACCTCCATGCTGCCAAAGACAGAGGTCATTACACTCTGGTCATATTACTCGACCTCTCTGCAGCATTTGATACTGTGGATCACCCTGTTCTCCTTCACATTCTCCACACTCTTGGTATTCGGAACAAAGCTCTATCCTGGATCTCATCCTACCTCTCCCATCGTACTTTCAGTGTCTCTTCTGCTAACACCTCATCCTCCTCTATTGATCTCTCTGTGGGGGTACCCTAGGGCTCTGTCCTGGGACCTCTTCTCTTTTCTCTGTACACACTCTCTCTAGGTGACCTAATAACATCTTTTGGGTTTAAATATCACCTCTATGCTGACGACACACAAATATACTTTTCAACACCTGACCTTACACCTGCTATACAGACCAAAGTTTCTGAATGTCTCTCTGCTATATCATCCTGGATGGCCCTCTGTCGCCTTAAACTCAACAAGGATAAAACAGAGCTCCTCATACTTCCTCCCAAACCTGGCCCTACTACCTCCTTCCACATTACTGTTGGAACTACGATCATTCACCCAGTAGCCAAAGCACGCTGCCTAGGGGTCACACTCGACTCCTCTCTCACATTCGCCCCTCACATTCAAAACATTTCTAAAACTTGTCGCTTTTTCCTCCGCAATATTACAAAGATACGCCCTTTCCTCTGTTGCTCGACTGCTAAAACTCTGACTCAGGCCCTCATTCTCTACCGTTCTTGATTACTGAACCTCTGCTGTCCGGCCTTCCTGCTCTCACCTGTCTCCCCTACAATCTATCCTAAATGCTGTGCCAGAATCACTCTACTTCTTTCCTTTCAGATCTGTCTCAGCATTCCCCTCCTGAAACCCCATCTCTGGTTCCGATAAAATCCCGCATCTCACACTCCATTTCTTCCCTCACTTTTAAAGCTTTACACACTCTTCTGCCCCTCCTTCATCTCAGCCCTAATTTCTCGCTATGCACCATCCCGACTTGCGTTCTGCACAAGGATGTCTTCTTTTTTACCCCCTTTTTATCTAAAGCCTCTCTCCGCCTTAAACCTTTTTCATCGACTGCCCCACACCTCTGGAATGCTTCCCTCTAGTACCCCGACTAGCACCCTCTCTATCCACCTTTAAGACCAACCTTAGACACCTTGCTTAGAAGATAAGTAACACAACAGCACTGTGACATTCTGAACACATGATACATAAAGCTTGGCCCCCTGCAGACGCACTTACCAGAAGTCCCTCCTACTGTCTCTGTACGTTTTCTCTACCTACCAATTAGAGTTGAATATACCTCTCTGTGACAGGGATCTCACTTCTATCTGATGTATTTTTTATGTCTAAAGCACTTATTCCATGATCTGTTATTTAATTATCTGTTATTATTCGATACCACATGTATATACTGTGTAACGCTATGTACATTAATGGCGCTATATAAATAGACAACATACAATTACAATTACAATGATAGCGTAGGGAGGGGTAAGGAATCTTTGCCTGAACGTCTCCGGGTTGATGTTATATCGCCTGTAAATGGCCTCTTTCACCATCTCGTAGTCTTCGGCATCCCCTGGACTTAGAGCACTGTAGGCCATCTGAGCCTTCCCGGTCAGTGTGGGCACTAGCCTCATTACACATTGTGATCTTGGCCTCTGACTGGCTCTGGCCACCCTCTCAAACATGACGAGAAAATCTTCAATGTCATCCTCAGGGCTCAGTTTATTTAAGCCGATCTCTTTGAGGATGATAGGCCCAGGTTCCGGTGTTATGGTTCCTGCTTGAAGGAGCTTCATCAAGTCCGTCATCTTCTGCGTCTGTCGCTGCTGCATATCATCCATCCGTCTCTCCTGTTGCTCTACTTGTGTGGCCCATCGCTGCTGCATATCATCCATCCGTCTCTCCCGTTTTTCTTCCATCTCCTGTCGCCGCTGTTCTTGTTCTGCCTGTTGGACCACCAGCCACTTCAGAAGGTCCTCCTTTCCTTCCACTCCAGTCTTAACTGCTTCCCCTGTATGGGTCTTGGGCTTGGCTCCAACGTCCCCAGTGTCCTCAGTGGCCTCCAATCCCTCGTCATCCTCCATAATTACCTCCACGCCCTGCACCAATTTCTTTTGCTCGATCAGCCCTTGTCTGGTCAGGACACCTGCATATCTTCGCCTGTTAGGGCGAGCTGCTACTTTCCTTTGGGTCCTTTTCATCGGGGACCAGAGGGTTTAGATGTTGGGTATAGCATCAATCATCCCACCTCTGCCACCATATGTGAAAGGTTGCATCCCATCCTTTGTTTAAAGAAGCAGCTGCATCAGACCCTGTGAAGAATGGAAGAGGCTTTTGCTGTTCTCTGAACCTTCTTTTTATTAGTTATTCCACATTCAGGTGTACAACAACCAGTTCCCTCAGCGTGATGTCTCCATACAGAGAGTAGCCAGCAATATCTGCATTAGAAAGTTTGCATCCTTTCACTGAAGTTCCACAGACATCCTCATATCACATAGCAGCAACAAGGAGTGCAGAAAAACCCAACCTCATATCACACAGCAGCAACAAGGAGTGCAGCACACCCCCAGGGAAAGAAAAAACCCCTCCCTTTTATTACTGGTTAATTTGGACCAGACCAAATAAAGTAAACCACACAGTTTTGTCTCCCAAAACTTACACAATTAGCTAACATAATACACTTTCCACAACATACAATTTTCTATAGCAAGCCCCCCAATAAACAGTACCTTTTACAAACATCCCATGCATGTCTTTACTCTGTAAAATAAATGACATTCAGTATCACTTACTTTAATTCCCCCTCCCCCCCCACATAACATGGTATAATCTATCCTGTGGTATGCAGGAAGGAAACACCCTTTTCCTTTTTAACAGAGACTGCCCATGGCTGTGTAACATCAAACTGTGTTTAACATTTACTATACCTGCATTATACTGACTGACCTCAGGACACCACATTAAAGCTTAGTAAAGTTTCAGATAAAAGAAACAAAAAAAAAGATCGCTGGGCCCAGCAAAAAAAAGGTAGATACAGAAAAAAAGAAAGAAAGAAAGAAAAGTGGTGCACTTGATGCCAGACAGCAAACATGCATTTAACTTCCACAATAGTGCAAGCAGCCCTGTCACTGGGTCCCATGTAGTGGGGCCTCCGACAACAATTCCCCTCACTCCTAATTGTTCCAATACTCCTCGTAGGGTGAGCTCCAGCAGGAGGGTCTCACCAGAATGTTTCAGAGTCCTGTGGCCTGGTCACCAGCTTTCTGGTCTTTGGTAGGGAATACTTAAGTGTATCGGGTGTAATGGTCTGTTACTACCAGGACATTCCTGATACCCTTCCAGTCTGCCATGATGTAGAGGAAATCCATGCAGACTAGGTCCATGGGACCAGAGACCTTTAAGTGGCCAATTGGGGCTGTGTGTTTACGCAGTGTTTTTCTCTGTGTGCACCACAGACACCTCCGGCAATGGAGTTCCACTGATTCTCACATCTTGGGCCAGAAGAACCTATCTCTTACTAGTCTGAATGTTTTGTCCCAGGTGTCTGTGATCATCGTACAGAGATCGTAGGACGGGGTACTGCAAGCTTCTGGGCAGAACGAGGTGTCTCCTATCAGGAGGGTTGTGATAGGGGTTAACTCGGTAGAGGAGGCCAGGGTCTATACAGAATTTGTCCCATTCCCTCATAATAACAGTGACTGTGTCGGTAGGGGTAATTTTCTTGGATGGCCCGGCTTATGGCTCTAGCCACCGGGTCTCGCATTTGGTGTATCACTATTTCTTACCATCTCATTATGGTATCTTGCATGATGGAGATGCCTTCTGGATGCAGTATTCTGCAGGAAGTGCCTTTGACTGACACCCCAATAAGTCTTCCACTCTGAGTTCAGAGAAAGCTACCTTATCCTCCACTAGCGCCGCTGTTGAGCACATTGCTCGAATCCCATGGCCAGGAATTTCTTGCCACTGGCCATCGCCTGGTGCTGAGCTCAATTCAGGCCTTCTGGACAGAGCATCGGCTCCAATGGCTTGTATTTCAGGGTAAATTGATAGTTGACACTTGAACAAGTGACCACCAGGGGTCACTATAAGCTCTATGAATTGCACTCTGAAGTTGCAACATCCAGTTATATATGTAGTAATGAGTAATTAATAGGACCATTAGGGGATCCTAAGCACTCTTCCAGTATTTGCAAAGTATGGTCCTTCCATCCCTCAATCATTTCTTCCCCTGTGGGAGTTGGCAATACCACAGAAAATACTTTGAACTTACAATACTGCTGCATCGGGGACAGCTGGCTTAGCTTCTCTGTCAGCTCCTGTAGGGCTCCAGCGAGTAACTGAGCTCCATCCGAACTGCGGGAACTGCGGTGGCACTGACCAGACTGTTGGCTGCCGGCCTCAGTTCTGCTAGGACTCCCTGCGGAAGGTAAAGCCATAACCCCCTGACACTCCTCCACGCCACGGGCGACAGTAGATGTTTCCATTTTGATGGTTAGTTTGGGGTATATGAGGGGACATAAGCTGGGTGGGGCTCCAGGGAGCTACAGAAATTGTGGAGTATTTTCCTCCGGTATATCACGTCAGCAGTTAACTAAAATCGTACTTCACAGGAGAGTATCCCAGTTTAGATCTAAGAGGCAGGGTTTAGCAAACCCCGGGATCTGCCTCAATGTTGCGCACATATCAGGTAAAGACACTGGAACATGGTTGATGGCGACCACGTAGCGGGGAGGTGCTCGGCATTGCAGCGCCCACTCGTGGACCCTCTGTACCCAGAGGACCCAGAGGACTGAGGTTACAATTAGCTCCATCACACAACATTACTGATGTAGGCTTCCTCAAGACATGGGACTCCATATTGGGAAACTGTGACAAAGAATTAATGAAAATTCTCATTGAATATCAATCAGAGAAACTGAAAAAAGTAACCAGTGAGATAGAGACACAATTGAAAGACCTAGATCAATTGAATACGTTGTCAGAGTTCACAACTTTAGAATCTCAACTGAAGTCAAATATTGACAAATACCCTAAGGAACTTAGAGAACGTAAATACAACAAATACCAACGAGACCAAAGGATTTTAGTGAGGGAAAGATATACAGGTATCACTTTCAACAAGCAAAGGTGACAACTACAAATCTCCCTGAAACCCAGGCTTCATCAGCAGACTGAGATACTTCAGAAGGAGAGGAGGATCCTAATCCTGTAGCCCCTAACAAACTAAATAAACAAAAGAAACAACACTCCAGATACAATCCTTTTTATGGTTTCCCCACACTGGACCACCTCCAAGAGGAGGACACGTAGGGGAGCAAACTTAAGGGACAGAGAAATCTGTGGCTTCGGATAGAGGGGCAGACGAACACGACACTAAATAGGGACACCCCATCAGCTAGACTACCTAGGGAGGAACCTACTCAAGAGGAACATAATATGTCTCAGGTCATCAATCTGTCAAAATTTAATCTGAATGACATACACCTAAGAACCCTATCTAAAGGCCTGTCATTCACTCAAACATCAAGCTTTGACTGCTTTGAATGGGTGAAGGATGTGAATCTTTTTGACCGCAAATTATCTCTACACAAATTCTTTAAAATGAGAGAAACAAATATGGCTATGAATCTGGGAGTAAAGCCGACAGATCAACTAGACATGGATAACTTTAGGGATTTAAGTGACCTGGCTAGGGAATCCCCCAGAACTCTGGGGAAGGACCCTTTACCAGACTCAAGTCAAGTCCAAATTCCTCCCACCATATGACATGTCCTAGTGTGGAGGTTTTTGTAGACTTAGTTAATGAAGAGTTGAAATCTCCGACCAATGGTGTCCTGAACGACAATCTTACTCCTGAAGAGAGAATATCCCATTTTGAATTGTCTAATGAACAATCGATAGTCATTAAACCTTCGGACAAAGGGGGTAACATAGTCGTTCTATCAACAGAGGACTATGTTACAGAAAACCTAAGGATTCTCAGAGATAAAAAGTGCTATTCAGTACTGGAATTCAACCCCATAAGTCAGTATTCAAAAGAACTGTTAGCCATCTTGGACGAAGGGGTGGAATTAAAAGGCCTCTCTAAACAAGAGAAATAATTCATGCAGGTCAAAACCCCACGAGTATCGACCTTCTATACATTACTAAAGGTACATAAAGGGAAGGTACTCCCACCTGGATGCCCCATTGTATCGGGCATTGGTACCTGACAGAGAACTAGTCAGTATATAGATGAGGTTTTAAGACCCTTGGTCAAGGTACTTCCATATTACCTCCAAGACAGTAGGGATGTCCTCAGGAAATTGGATGGGATAACTATCAATGAAGATACCATACTAGATTCACTAGACATTGAGGGATTCTATTCTAGTATCCCCCACAACATAGGGATAGAGGCGACAAAATACTTCCTCAAAACAAGAGGAGATTGTTATAAAGAACACAATAACATAGTTATCAAATTACTCGAATGTGTTCTCACAAGAAATTATTTTTTGTTTGATAGGAAAATGTACCACCAGATCCAAGGTACAGCGATGATGACAACCTATGTCCCATCATATGCCAATTTGTACCTGGGCTGGTGGGAAAAGGAAACAGTCTTCTCTGAGGCACTCGTACAGTTTACTAATAACATCACGATGTGGGTGAGATACATTGATGATGTGTTGCTGATATGGGATGGTTATAGTAAGTCTCTTTGTGAGTTTGTAGACATGCTCAATGTGAATGACATCAATCTTAAACTCAGCTATGAATATAATATTAATTAAATCAATTTCCTGGACATTAACATAACAAGGGATAAAGACAATGAATTGAAGACATCAATTCATAGAAAATCAACTGCCACGAACAGCTTATTATTAGCTCAAAGCCACCATCCACATAACCTCATTAGGGGTATCCCGGTTGGACAGTTCCTCAGACTCAAGAGGAACTGTTCGACTGCAGAATCTTTCGAATTTCAGGCACACCTTATGACAACTAGGTTTCACCAAAGAGGGTACTCAAATAAAATTATTAAAAGGGCTTACAAGAGAGCTAGACATACTCCAAGAGAACACCTCCTTTTGGATAAAAAACCAGATGATTGATCAAAAATCATCAGATGTATCGGTACACACAATCAGGAATGGGGCCACATTCAAGATATTTATAGAAAACAGTGGCACATTCTCTTAGCCGACAATGATTTAAAAGAAATCTTGACACCACATCCTTCAATCACAGGGAGATGCCCTAAGAACTTTAGGGACATACTCACTAGCAGCCATTTTGACCACCATCATAAACCCACATGCCAGCCAAACCTAATGGCAACTACAAATGCACTAAATGCAAAGCCTGTGCATTTATGAAAATATCCAAAACATTCAAAACTGAAATGACAGTAGAAATTACTCAGTCCGGAATTTCATTAATTGTCAGACCATAGGTGTCATTTATTTGATTGAATTCATCTGTTCCATGAAGTACGTGGGGAAAACAAAAAGACAGTTCAAAAAAAGAGTCTTGGAACATCTGGGCGCCGTGCATAACCAACTTGACACCCCAGTAGCACGACATGTTCACAACCTGCACAGAGGTGACCCTAAAGTTCTGAAATTTATGGGGATTGATCAGGTCCTAGAGGTGGCGACTGGGATCAGGAGCTGCTTAGAAGAGAGTCCAGATGGATTTTCAATCTGGATACCCTCACCCTCAAAGGGCTCAACGAAGGCTTTGCGTACTCCTCCTTTATATGATCTGACACGATTTGGCACATATATGGTACAAAGGTACCCTGCCACATACTCATCAATACTAGCCTTGTGTGTGTTGATATTGCAGACCCTCGCTGACCCTGCAATGTTTAAACCTAGTCGGCACACATTAAGTTATTTATCAACCTTCACTAACTAGCTGCACAGTTTTCCGTATCAGGCAATAACACTTATTTGCCATATTCCCCTATTGGGCATAGTTAGACACACTAGGAGGATTACACCAAGTATTTTGCCTAAGTTTGATCCAGTACAGTACTTGCATAGTATCCCTGTATAACTACATCATCCCTCTCATTACAACTGGGCTACCCTAATGATGATCCTATACCATTTGGTACATATAAGATAAAAAGGTATATACTTACCAGTATTAGCATTGTGTGTTAAGTCATTGCAGACCCTTGTTGATCTTGTAACAATTGAACACAGTTGGCATACAGTTAGCCATTTGTGAGCCTGCACAAGCCAGCTGGCAAGTGTACTGTATCTGGCAAAAACATTTACTTGCCAAAATCACCTTTTTTTGGTTTTAACTTAAAACCCACCAGGATTACACTTATTCTCTTGTACCAGTATTATCCAGTACAGTACCAACACTTTATCTCTGTATTACTTTAACAGCCCTCCTTTTACATTAAGTGTACCTTAAGGGAAATATGCATCTCCCGTGCTCTAAAACCCGGCGCCACTAGACACAGAGGGTTAACCTCTGAAGTACCATAGAAACTTGAGCATAAAAGGGACGTCCGGCACGATACACGCCCCTCCCCTGTACGCATACTTGCCTTGAGAAAGCCCGCGAAATGAACGCATGCTCTTTGATTTTATTACTACACAGTCAGTTCCTAGGATGCTTATACTGTAAATAGATCTCATACAGAGACCCAGTTACTTAATAGGATTTGTCTACGTGCTATATATTGATATACTTACCTAGCAGGGACTTTACTACGATCGAGTATATTGGCAGTACCTAGCCAGCAGCTGCTTTGGCTGGGGGTTTACCTTTTCTTCCAGCACACATACGCTGAATACTTTGTAGCTCCTGTATACTGCATACTCTGTAGCTATTTCCTGGCTGCTATATTAGTCTGTGGTTGAATCACTTCACTACATTAGTATACAGACCATTAATGTATCCAAATCCTTAATTTGCACACTATTTACAAATGACAAGCAGCCCTGCGAACATGAAGAGTTACCTGTAAGCATTAACACGATACTTTATCTAGTTATTTACTAACTTTACTTAGGGACATATCAATTTACTGACAAACGACAAGTCCTAAATAAGCTGTGATATATATCCTAATACATCTGGCTAATTTAGCTTTCAACCTAGGGTTCGTGGCCCACACCGCCGTGTCCTGATCAGACACTTAGTGAGCCATTCTACACTGACTGTGCATGAGTGAAATGGGGATTTCAGACTCCCCCTCTCCCCCTTTTAACATTGATAAACTTTAAATATGACTCAAGTGACTATCAACTTTAGCCATACCAATACTCTTTTAATCATACTAAAGTACAGGTACTCTTGTCCGGAGCCACCATTTGGTGCTTATCACAGCATTATACCCCCTCCAACGTGTTTAATAGTTGTATAAACTTATAAGGGGATTCGAATCAAACTAAGATTCTTAACTTCTGTTTATCACACTAGTGATTCATCCCCTTTCGGTTCCTCACCATTAGTATTCGTGGTGTTTACATTGTATACCCCATTTATTTTAATTATTTACCATTAAAACTATATTTTTAATTGTATCTACCATTACAATTCAGTATCTGATTGCTCTCAGTCTATCAGGGTCCTTACTATAGGACAGTGCTGTATTTATTTAGTGCACACCCTATTTCTTTCTTTTTTTTCCTTTTTTATCTAGTTAAGGTTGTCCTGGAGAATTCTAAGTAGGTTGAATTGTAAACTGGTAGTGTTTATTGGTTATGCTTTTTGGGTTAACAACAGTTCTTTACAGATGTACAGTTCATAAACGTTCTAGACTTCCTAAATCTCTGAGGCTGTAAGATGAGGGCTGAAAAGTCAATGTAGGACAACAACACAGAAGACTATTAAATAGTGTTGTCACAAATGACAACAAATGTGCAGTTTAGATTTATAGTATTGGGGCCATCACTTTAAAATATTTAGGAAAAGTTCATTTTAAATGTATATTGCACTAATAATCTTGTGGTTGACCAGAATTATTGACCAAAAGCGGCCTCTTAGGTGTATATAGAATTTACCCCGTAGCATCAATTTATCAAGTATTTCATTTTGCCCTATGTAAATTAGATACAATGTACTGTCTTTGGCATCCTGATAGGAGGATTTATGGTAGAGTTATCAGATCAGGCTATTATAATGAGATGTATACAATTCTCTGCTGCATCCACCTCTTTGCATGCTCTGTTTGTCAAAGTTCTCTGCCAAATCTGACTTGGCATACATTTGTTTAATAGGCTGCGTAAAGTGCAAGACACTTGTTTAATAATATGCTATATTAGCTAACTCAATTGCTTTCTTTATTTGATTAATTAACAGTTATGCAAAGTCAGAATATTTATGAATGGTTATCACTAATTATTTGCTTGCCACTCTTCACTCACATACTTTGTAATAAACAACAAATGTACACAATGAGATTAAAAAGACTGTATGTAACCGCAATTAAAATACATCTCATGCATACACTGTGTGACAGGAGCAATCCAAGCAGTTATAATTCTCTTATTTTTTTTTTTGTAACATAGGATTGAAGCAGAGGGTTTCCAGAGCTAAACCTTATTAATTTCAGCTCCAGGGACCCCCTGCTTCCTGAGAAACAGACCTCAAAAGGGGATGCCGGTGTCTCGGCAAAGTTTAAAGCTCCCATGTTACACGGGCCAATAGGAAGCCAAACCTGATGATATCATGACTTTCTATTGGCCCGCAGGGTGTGGGAACTTTGAAATTCCACCAGTACATGAACCCTGGTAGCCGAGCGGAGTAGCTACTTGCACCTCCTACAGAGTTAAGTCTATCCAGAAGCTGGGGGTCACCAGAAAATTAATTGGGGTTCAGCTCTGGAGAACCTATGCTTCAATTCTATGTTAAAATAATAATAATAATTAGCCAAAAAAAATCACCAGCTTTGATTGCCTCTGATTGAGAAACAAAAGAAAAAGAGTAAGGTTGTCGGGAACATGTTGATGGATACCAAGATAAAACACAGATCATACATACCTCATTTTTAAAATTTGTACAAAGAAAATCACCACATTCCCCCTTTCTCAGATGGTTTAATTATAATGGTTTTATTGATTATGAGTTCATTTAGTTATAATATAATAAGGCCCAAACTTATAATCCTGGTGATATTGATCATAAAAAACTAAACTACTACATATAATAGGTTTAATATACAAATAATTAGTGACTTATTAGTGAAAAACACATCAGGTGCTGCCAAACACTTGCAGTTTCCCAACTGCAATCAATCAAGAATGAAAAAAACAATTAGTGTTCATGGTGCAAACTGATGTTGTGTTATAGTGCAAATAAGTGGATGATACCACACTGATATCTAAATGTTCTATTCTCCTCCATTGAACCAGGAAATCACTAATCCAGCCTCCATTGTGGGTACATGTAGGAAGAAACAAAATGCAAAATGCTGGTGCAATAACATTTTTACTCCTAGCAACAGACAACACAAAGGGGGTACAGTATAACTCACAATCTCCACAAAGATGTTGTGCAGGGAGTGACTTGGGGCGCACTCCAACCCTCCTCAGGTCACGTCAAGTATTCTCTCCTGTCTTGTATCTACAGCAGCTGATTATGTCTGCTCCTTCTCACCAGCAGACACTTCGGGACCTCTGAAGTCAGCGAATTCCACTGCCATGGGGTTGCTACGGCGGCCTCCACAGTCCACAAGTCCTTCCTAACGCATTTCGCCAATCATTTTCTATATAACATACAAAACTTAAATACAGTTTGATCACATCTAGTGCAAACATTAGGACTCACGTTTAGTTTTGGGGTGCACAAAAGAGGGGGGGTGGGGGTGAGGAAGGGTGGGGGCGAGGAAGGGTGGGGGAGGGGGTTGGGAGTGAGGGAGGAGGGGGAAGAAGGGGGGATCAAGAAGGAGGATGGTTGGGAGAGGGGGGGTGGGGGAGAGGGGGGAGTGGCTGCGAGAGGGGGAAGGCAGAAGGTTACATCTAAATCTAGGTTTCAATCTGCTACTGTACAGAACACCCAACGGACCGAGGGCCTCCACTCAAGGGTGAGTGTTGTACTCCATGAGGCTCTATGTATCTCAGGGTCATCCAGCATTATTGATGTAAAATTGAGTGTGGAAGGGAAGGTCGCCTCATACATGTCTCCCATCAGTGTAAGTTTATGGCGGGAGGAAGGAGAAGGAGGGGGGAGGTAGCCGCCTCAGCTCAGGGGGTCAGAGTCCTCTACTCTGCCCTTGAGGGCCACTGGCCCGCCAATCTTTGATGCTCGAGGGGTGAACACGTTGCGATATGCCACCTGCGTCTTTGCAGGCTTCTGTTGCTGGTCTTCGGGGGATATACCCAGCGATTTAAGGAACAGATTGGCTTCTTCTGGATATCTCAAGGTTAGGTGCTTCCCGTTCTTGACTGCTATCAACTTAAATGGGAACCCCCAACGATAACGGATCCCATTGTTTTTTAGAAGTATAGTTAGGGGTCGCAGCTCTCGTCTCCTAGTTATTGTTACTCGTGACAGGTCATTGAAGAGTTGCAGCGACTCATTTTCGAATAGGATATTTCCCTTTTCCCTACATGCAATCATGATTTTTTCTTTGCTTGCATAGTAGTGTAGTCGGACTATTGTGTCCCTCCTTCTCTTCGGGTCCTCAGACCTAGGTTTTAAAAGAGGCCCAGGACGTAATGCCTTCCTTCTTTCTTCTTTCTTCAATTATTAGGAGATATCTCTACAGACTCATCAGGAGGAAAGAGTGAGTTGTCTCTTCCCTCTGCCCCTTGAAGAGACTCTGATGAAATAGGTACTTTTTCTGTCACATCTTCTACCTTAGTCTCTTCTTCCTCCTTTCCTTTACGCTTCTTGCCTGGAAGCTTTTTTAATCCAGATCCTGTGAAAAGCTTTGTTAGCGGGCTAACTTGCAGCTTGGCTACCTTCTCTTGTAAAGATAGTAACAAGGCTACAGTGGTGTTGGCTTCTGTACCTTTTTCCATCAATGCACATTCAGAGCTTGAGACTTGTTGAGACTGGTCATCCACCACAAGTTTTGTGGTGGTGCACATTCTGTGTCAGCTGTAATCAGAGCTAGCAGATCCTTTGCCCTGTCAGCAACATGGAAACTTGTAGGTGGAATGACCTCCGTTATCTGGTTCACAATTGTCTCCTCCGGATCCTCTTTTCCATTCTCTTGGCCATTTAACATACTAAACACAGAGGTAGCAGATTCTACATCCACTTTCATAGAATGTTCTACCTTCTCTGCCTTATGTGATTAGACTTCTTCTGGTTTTAACTTCTCTTCATTGGGAGCCTATGCCTTCTCATGAATAGATGTCTTAAATTCTTCACTTATACATTTGTTTGCTTCCTGCAATGCAGGTGGAGGCTTAGCTACTGCTTGCTCAGGCAGTTCAAACTTTGCAATCTCCTTTCGCAGTTGAGCGATGTTGCCAGCTGTCACTGTGCGATTGTCTTCATGAGCATTAGTCTCTGTGGGATACAGATGCTCGTGCAGGGCCAATACCTTTTCCTGCAGTGTAATCACCTGTGCTGTACTGGCCCACAGAGCATCCTTCTGCTCCTCCCGCTGCCGTTTCACGGTGATCCTAGAAGTAGCATTTAGGACAGATTGTAGTGAAGAAGGGTGGGACGCATGAAGACTGGACAATAGAACGTTACAATACTCAAGATGGGAACGAATAAAGGCCTGTGTTAGAGTTTTTCGCGTAGAGTGACAGAGGAAAGGGCATATCTTTGCAAAAACAAAAGGTTTTAGCTACCTTGTGATTGTGAGAGGAGAATGCAAAGGAGGAGTCAAATACAACACCTCAGCAGTGTGCTTGTGATACTGAGTGTATGATATTGCTACTGTTATTGAGACAGATGTGTGTCCTACCGCTCAACCTATTAATCAACATAAGAAAAGATACTGAGGTGCAAAGGGAGTAAAAATAGACATAAGGCGCATAAATGTTTCCCTATTAAGGGAGACACAAAGAGATCCCATAGACTGTACTCATTCAGACAGTTCACATTTACTGTAGGTATTGAGAACAATTGAATCTCTGAGCTCATGCGTAAAGAGAAAAGAAGTCCCAGGACTAACCCCTGGGGTAGGCCCACAGAGAGATGACAGATGAGAAGCTGTTAGCAAACAAGACAATGAAAGTATGATGGTAAAGGTAAGAGGTATCAGGAAAGGGCTCTTTTACAGATACCAAGAGTATGGAAATTGTGAAGGAGAAGAGGGTGGTCCACAGTAACAAAGGCTGCAGAGAGGTTGAGTAATATGAGCATAGCATAATGACCTTTGATTTGGCAGCATGGAGGTCATTAGTTATTTTGGCAAGGGCTGTTTCGTGGAGTGAGCAGTGAGGAAGCCAGATTATAGAGGATGAAGGAGAGAATATGAGGTAAGAAAATGGAGCAGGCGATAGAATACAAGGCATTCAAGAAGTTTAGAGTCAAAAGGCAGGAGGGATACAGGGCAATAATTAGAGACAGGTAGGGTCAAGCTTATTGTTATTGAGTAAAGGCATAACTGTTGCGTGTTTGAAGGAGATGGGAAAGGTACCCGAGTGTAGGGAGGAGTTCAAAATATGTGCGAGTTCAAAATATGTACGAGAGAGGAATTAGATTAGGAGATGGGAGGGAATAGAGTGGAGAGCAAGTGGTAGAGGGAGAAGAGGAGGAGATCAGCAACGACACATCCTTCTCTGTGACAGCGGAAAAAGAGTCAAGTAAGGCAGGAAGAGAGTTAGGAAGAGGTGTAGGATGGGAGGATGATGGGGATGTCCTGACGTATGGATTACACCTTTTCTTGAAATAGTCAGCAAAATCCTGAGGTGAGATGGAGGAAGAAGTATCGTCCGCAGAGGATGGTCTAAATAGGGAGTTAAAGACAGAGAAGAGTTGGCATGGGTTAGACGTGTGTTTGTTGACTAGTGAAGAAAACTAGGTTTGTTTAGCTTGAGAGAGGGCAGAGTTAAAACAGGATAGCATACATTTGTAGTGAAGGAAGTCTCAGAGAGTGTGAGATTTCCTACAGAGGTGTTCAGAGGAATGAGTGCAGGAACGCAGCATGCGTGTGTGGAAATTTAGCCAGAGTCTGGGGTTAGATGGGCGATAAGGGCAGAGAGAAAGTGGGTAGATCAAGAGAGGAGGATAGGGCAAAGTTATAGTTCCTGACCAGCTTGTCAGAGTCTGGAGCAGAACTGAGAGAGGAGAGGCAGGAGTGAAAAGTGGAATAAAAAACTGGTGTGTTAATAGAGCACAGGTCTCTGCATAAATGAGGGGTAGCCAGGGTCTGATGTTATAAGGGCAAGAGTCACAGATAAAGAGGGGCATGTAGATCAAAGATTTGGATGGGGTACAGTTGAAGTTGATGACCAGGTTACCAGTCTATAACAGAGCAGAGAGAAGGGAGGAGCACAAAGTGGACTTGAGAGTTGGTAGATTAATGGAATGCAGGCCTCTGAAGAAATGTTCACAGAGAGGAAAGGGAGAAATGAAGAAATCAGAGAGAAAAGTTATTTGTGAACACAAGGTTCAGGAAGTGGAGATCCTTTTGGGTGCTGGCTGTACTCCATTGGTGAAGGCCAAATGAAGAGATTAGAGAGAGCAGAAAGTCCAAGGTAGAGAAGGGTCATCAATATGGCAGTAGAAATCCCCAGGAAGAAAAGAGGGGGAGTCAGAGGAGAGAAGGAGGGCCAGGATTCAAATTGAGAAAGACAGAAGGAGGATGAGTAGAGGTAGATGGGCAATAGATGATCGCCACATGGAGGGGGAGAGAAGAAAAAAGATGGACAGTGTGATCCTCAAAAGGAAGGGAAAAAAGGGGTGAAGGTATAGGAAGGTTTCAGTAATGGCAGATTGAGGAGAAGAGGAGCACCATGTCTCCACCCCTGTCTTCACTGTGGGAGAAGAAAGGCCCCCATAAGTGATAGCAGCTTCCAGTGCAGAGTCAAACTGAGGGAGCTAAATCTCGGTTATAGCAAAAAGGTTGAGAGAGTGAGAAAAAAAATGATGTACAGACAGCAACATGTTAGACAGGGAGCTGGCATTACAAAGGGCATAGGAGAAAGAGAGAGGGGGCAATTTTCTGTGGCTTGGTATGAGGTTAGAGAAATTTACACCATTACAAGTTAGATGTGGGAGGTAAGGAGGAGAGCATGTCAAAATAAGACAGGGGCCAGGATTGGAAGAGGTATCCCAAGAAGCAAGGAGGAGAAGAATGGAAAGAAAGCGGATGTGTTAGGAGGATTTGTAGAGGTGTGTTTTAGTGAAGGGTGAATTGCTGAGTTGTCAGAGGGTGCCGATAGGAAAGGAGGTAATATGAAATTATAAGTATAGTGAAAAGGAGAGATGGAGATATATGAACAGAGTGAGGATAGCAGAAATAAAGGCATGGCAACGGTGGTAGTGCTAGTAGAGTGTTGAAAGATGGATGAGAGCTGGGAACTGACAATGAAGTTAGGATAAGGGTAAAGAGCAAGAAGAGGAAAATAAACAATGTATGAGTGGTAGTGCTCTAGAATGTTGATAGAAGAGTGCAGTGTCTTCTTAATTAGGTGATAATATCCTGCTGTCCAACTCAGTTCATCTCCATGTCCCTTTTCCACAAGTCACTTGAACACATGGCTTCATCCATCATCCCACTGCAGGCACAATTTGTGACAAAGCACCCTTCTTACTTGCGCTCTGAACCTCTCTCAGATGTAAACAATCGGTGAATGCCAGAGTATGTAGCGTTTCATGAGGTTTATGTAAAATACAGGGTTCCTGTCCTCATTGACAAAAATAGGGCATCGGTCTTTTAACTAAACAAACAAAACCACAAAATAAAATTCTAGCTCCCACTGGAGTTGTAACTAACCTACTGACTATTTACTACCCACAAGCCCAGAATTTAATTAACTAACACCCCAGTTCCGCTACTGTGGAGCTCGAGTCACATGAACTGTCCTGCTTTCAAATGTCCCAGTTCACTGGAGTCCTACTCTCAGGTTTCTTCTCAGTGTTGGTAATAGCTTGCTAGCAGTCTGCAGTCTTATTTCCCTGATATTTCCCTTCCTTGTGAAAAAGCAAGTCCCTTAAATAGAACCTAACTACCTCAGGTACAGACAATTAGTAAGGACTACAAGGATTAACCTTTCCACTCTGTAATCAGGAAAAATGGCTTTAGACATCCTTCTGCTCACGTAGATCTTCTCTAGCACTATATATATATGTGTATATCTATATTTCCCAGAATCCTTTGCTGCAGTGGAAGCACTGTATGCTGGGGATAATGGTGATAGGCAGGGTTGCAGGCAATTGGTTTATTGTTTTGGGAAGGTCACCAATCACCTGTGGCGATTTGTTTGCACCTTAGTGTGAATATAATATGGATTGTAGGTAATTTGTCTCATACATTACCCTGAAGAATGTCCCTTTTACGTGGCCCGAAACGTTGGTCTTTTGATGTACTATTTTCACTAATACACCTTTTATACTTCAACAAGTTGTGTGCTGTCTCTTGATTTCCAGATTTATGCGGTATCGTATATTTACATTATTCTTATGGGACACACAGCACCTACTTTTTTTGCCTTATGGTGGGAGTGCCAACTGACCTTGTTTACATTTTATATATATATATATATATATATATATATATATATATATATATATATATATATATATATATACACACACATACATATATATGTGATCGAGAAGATTTACGTGAGCAGAAGGATGTCTACAGCAGTGGAAACGTTCATCTTTATAGTCCTTACTAATTTTCTGCACCTGAGGCAGAGTTAGGTTCTGTTTAAGAGACTTTCTTTTTCACTACAGTAGTGCTCTCTCTTGATTTCCAGATTTATGCGGTATTATATATATATACACATCAAATTTTATGTACAGTAAATACAGTATATTGTTTGGGTGAAATGTATGTAACATAGTAGATGAGGATGAAAAAAGACGTGTCTATCAAGTTCAACCTATACTGTATGTATCGTCATTAAAGGGGTTTATAGTTTGTGATGCGCCATCCGATTTGTATAAAAGAAAAAGGATAGGTGCAGTGCTTGGTGAATATTCTTGAGAAAGCCCTTATAGGGAGAAATGCATTGGGCTACTGACTTTTTTTTTATTTTTTGTATTATCCATGTCTAAAATAATAAAGTTATACTTTATATTTTTATAAATAGAATGCTGAGACAAGTTTTCATAATTTATACATTTATATTATATTGCTTTTTAAAAAAAAAACATTATTTACTTTGTATTCATTAATGCTGCAGTGCTTTTAGGGTCAGTCTTATAGTTGGGGAATGGCAATTTAATTTATCAAAGTACTCAATAACATACCTTGCCGGCGCTGTTAACATAAAATAGAGACAATAACTAATTTACTTGCAGGGTGTACAATATAGTTAAATATTTTCTTTTATTTACAACACTAATGATGGTGAGGGGGTAAAGTTTAGTGCAAGCAATCTGCCCTATGCACTTCCTTTAATGTTGATGAATGTACAACTTTTGAACAGAAAATAATACAGTTGCATGTTTTCTTATTTTATTCTGTTATCTAGATAATTGCTTTCCACTGTAATCAATTTACTTGCATTAAATCTCTGTTTTAATCACCAGCTAATAAATTGCATTGATGTTTTAATTGAACTTACTTTTAATGAATGCCGTGATTCTTTCAGTTACTTCTTGCTTTATAGGGCATTTTCCTATTTTAGTTATGAAATAAAACATTGTTCAATTTCTTTATATGATCGTTGGACTCTTAATCTATAGAATTCATTTTTATCAAAGTAGTAACATTTTGCTAATAAGCACTTTGATTTTTAGTGCCTTAGATGGGCTAATTACTCTTTCACTAACACCGGTAAGACTACCTAATTAGCGCTTCAGCTTCTGCTGGTAGGAGCATGAAAATTAGGGCATTCAGTATAGTTCAGTACCAGTTTATCCATGACTGTTTAGGGTACTGTAATATTTTACAGCATAAACAAACTTGTCTATTTATCATAGCACCACTTTCTTTCACAAGTCCTATCATATGAAACTTGAATATATATTATTCAAAGTCCTTCCATCTGGTGCAGACGGCTAAACAAGGAGTTTTACGCTACGTTAGATATGGCAGATTTTGTTTTGACACACAAAATGGAGAAAAAGTGATACAAAGAAATTTTCATTGTTAGTTGTGACATTAGTGTTCATTATTGTTGAAATGATATTTTACAGATCTTTTGAGAACTCATACAGTAGCTCTCTTCTTAAAGTGTACTTGACTATATACTATATAGTATAGAAATATCAGTGCAGTTTTAACAGCTCTGTAGACTCGAATAACATCAATGAAGAACTCGAATGCTGGTCCCTGTAACTGAGGGGTCCGGGGTTCGGTTGATAAATTCTTGTTAAAGTATTTAATTTTCATTTTTTTTTTGCAGCTAAAATAAATAATACATTAGCAGAAACAATGGTACTGTACAAAAATCCTACCAAACAAATATCTTACTACCAATATTCGAAGCTAAATAAAAAGACTGCTGTGCATGCGTCTAATCTAATCGATATATATATTTCTCAAACCGTTGTATGCGTGTCTGTTTGTCCTGTGTCTCCCTGTCCCTAGGGGCAATCGCATTGGACCTTTGGCCCGTCACTCCGCCTCAGGCCAATGAGATGGCTCCCTTGGCCCACCCGCCCCCGCACACCTCTCATTGGCCGGTGTGGTCACACACACACACACAAGCGGATACATAAATTATGACAATATATATGCCCCATGCTCCTCCCCTTCCACTCCCTTCCCCCCCCC